>VZTA01027640.1:470342-511047 GCA_013398855.1 Mohoua ochrocephala
AACCCACCAAGTATCACATCCTAAAGGTCAGAGGAAAAGAAAGAGATGGGAAACAAAGAGCTGTAATGACAGAGCAGGTCAAACTGAATTAAATGTTTAATTGTCTCCCTTGTGTCTCATCAAATAGCTGTCTTTAAAGCAAGAGGGATCTTTTCTTCCAGCAAAACTATTACCAATTCATCACTGAGTTGGAAGGTGATGAGTATTTGTAAACATTACAGTCAATATAATTTTCTCATCCTCTCCCTCATTGTTGATTTACCTTGTTTAACTGTGTCATTTACCTAGTAAAGCTGTGTCTGTAGGACGTGTTCCATAAATGCTGGGGTCCCTGCACAAAACTACTGCCCAGCAGGACCGTGCTGTGCTTTTCAGCAAACTGTACCCCTTGCACAAGAGGAGGGCAAAGAGCAGGGCACGGAGCGGGCAGAGATGCTCAGCCCTGCACCTCCTCCTGGCAGTGTCCTGGGGCGACTTCTTCCAGCAGCTGAGCTGTGGTTCAGTGCTCTGGAATGGAGACAGGCTGTGCAGTGAGCTGGGAAAGGAGATGGTGTGTCCGGGAACAGCCCGAGTTCACCTCCTCGTGTCACACACAGCTGTGGGGATGCTGTAGGGCACTGGAGCTCCATGACCTCTCCTGGTGC
This sequence comes from Mohoua ochrocephala, assembly GCA_013398855.1. Taxonomy (NCBI): domain Eukaryota; kingdom Metazoa; phylum Chordata; class Aves; order Passeriformes; family Acanthizidae; genus Mohoua; species Mohoua ochrocephala. The sequence continues at coordinate 470,987 of VZTA01027640.1, forward strand.
ATTGCCTCTGTTCTTGTAAATGACAGCAGAAAGTTCTGTTTGGGAGAGAAGAAACACATTTTAATAATTTTACTTTATTGGGTGACAAGATAACCGCTAATAAACTGGCCCTTCCACCTGAGAGTGCTGCATGACTGTCAGCAAATTCAATATCAGAAAATGTGTGGGCTTGGATTATCTTGAGTAGTCAATTTTCCAGGTGACAAAAGTTGTAGATAAAGAGGTAAAATTAATTGGTTTTGGTCACATATAAAATCAGTGTCAGGATCAAACCCTTAACAGCTCTTAACTCTGAGTCTTGTATTTGACCCCTAATGCAAGATATGCACCCGTGGGAGGCACAAATCAGTCCTTATCCAAGACAACTTCTCCTGAAACTTCTAAACTTCTTCCAAACCTTTTTTTTTTTTGGGCTTACAAGGAAAACAGATTCCCAGAATTTTAGGAATGTCAGCTGGAAGTTGCAAGAGGAGAGAGACTAAATGTTACAGTAATGGACTTAGGGCAAAAGTGGGATCCGTCTGACCCAGTAAAGACCAAGTCCAACTGCTCTAAGGCCTAAGGACATGTGTCAACAGCCCGGGTGGGGAAACCACAATGGGAGTTTTTCCAGGATTTACAGGAAGAGATGTGCTCTGGATGTTCCCAACTGCTCACAAGTGGGCTAAGGCTGGTAATTCCAGTCCTCCCTGCAGTCACAGCACTGGAGAACAGCTGCTCCAGCCAAGGAGATCTCCTGCAGGGCCATGCTCCTGGAGATCCTGGAGTATCACCTGGGGTTTGTGCTTTCTAGAAGCATCACAGGCTCACTGGGGACATTTGGCTGCTGGGTTGGATGTGTGTGGTAGGACAGCAGTGGCTGTGGGTGCCTGTATCAGCAGCAACCACTGCGTTAACAGAGCTCTCCTATGGTGCCGAATGCAGCCGATTCCCTGGATTGCAGGGAGCCCCACGGGGCTGTTTGGAGATTCCAGTCACAGGGCTGCAGAAGAGAAAAAGAAGGAAATTGCTTTTCTCTTCCTTTTTGGCAAGTGAGAAGTTGGAGCAGGGCAGATTGCTGGGTGCTGTGAACTGTGCTGGCTCTATCCCTCTGCATCTCTCCCAAGCTTTTCTCGAGATCATTTAAATACATTTAAATCCCATTTTACAGTCACCTTAGGACCAAATAATTTTGAGGCCAAATTTCCTTTTTAACATAGTTAAGTTTAGTGTAGAGTAAATTTCCTCAAATTTTGGCTTGGTGCTTAAAAACACCTTGGCACATGAGAGCAAACCCTAAGCCGCTCCTGGCTCCTCTTTTTCCCCAGTGTGAGGGGATTTGCTGTTTCCCATGGTTTCGCATATCAGTGATGACAAAAGAACATGGACATCCCAGCTTCCAGGGACGTTCTGAGCTCCATTTGGGAAGCTCTGTGCCTCATTTGGCTGCTTTAGAAAACCTTGCTGAGGACACCCCATGTGGAGCTCCTGGCAGGCCAAACAGGAGGGCAGTGCACAGCTCAAGGTCAGTGCTGCAGTGTCCTTGCACAGGGTTTGCACGGGAGGAGGAGGAGGAGGAGGCAGAAATATGTGCTAGGGAAATGCAGCTGGAGGAATTTCAGGCTTTGGAGGTCAAGGTGCAGAGCAAAAACCTCAAGGACAGTCTCAACCCTGAGCACTGGGTTCATCTTCCCAGCCAACAGCACAATGCAGATGGAAGGGCAGCTTATGCAACAGGAGTGGGAAAGGTAGTTAAATATATTTATGGGATACAGGGGAAGAAATGCATTAAGAAGTCGAAATCCCTGACTCTAACCAGACCATCCCTTCCAGACAAATTGGAAGCAGTTGGTGAAGGGGAGACCTGCAGGGTGATGGACAGAAATAAGAACCAGCCCTGCTTGCCCAGCTCAGGAACGGCGAGGTGTCAGTCCCAGATGTGGTCAGGAAAAGGTTTTATTTGTGCAGGGAATGGGAGGAGGAGGAGGACAATCACAGGATACCAGGAGCTGAGCTGTGCACGTGGGCATTGCCCGTTGGGAAATAGGTATGGATGGAGCTGCAGTTTCCTTAGAAGATAACAGAGGTATTAACATTAAAGAGTAGAGATTGTTTAGATTGTTTGGGGAGCAAGAGAAAGGAATGAGAGGAGAGAGAGCTATTTGAGAAGGAAAAGGATTTATTAGCCTTTGAAAGTGGGAATCTGAGAGAGGCTGGAATGGGGCTGCTGTGTCATTATGGGCTGCAGTTGGAGATGTTTCAGAGAGTAAACTGGTAATAGAAATATTTTATAGGCCACCTGACCAGAAAGAACAACTGGACTGTGAAATGACTGTGCAAATAAAACAGACATGTAAAAAGGAGAGAGTGGTAGAATTGAAGATTTTAACTACCAGGCATAGGCTGGAATACATTAAGGGAGGGGAAATAAGGCTGGAGGTATGTTTGCAGATCAGACACAGACCTGCTTTCTAATTCAGCCTGAGCATCAACTGCACAGCTTGGCTATTACAAAGGGACTGCATGAGGACAGGCACAATAGGGGAGAGCCCTGGGGAGGCAGCTTTGACGGGCTCCAAGGGAAAAAGATTTTAAAGGTGGATTGTGAAGGAAAGGATAAAGGGGAAAAAAAAAAAAAAGAAACAGTGATTTTGGTCTGAGTGGCCTTAGAGCCTGAATTTCAAATATTTAGGTTTTATTTGTCTTACAATTCCACAGAAGCAATCAGTAGTGTGGAATCACGACCCGCTAATGAATTAAATCCTGGAATCCCCCTGCTTTATCCCAGGTGAAGCTGCCTGTCGTTAGTCAGGCCTGGGAAACAGGGCCTGTAATGAACCCCTGGCCCCACTGACACTGACAGTGAAAGTCAGGTTTGATTTAACGAGGCCATGGCTTCGTGCCTGATGCTCATAATCTCCTTGGGCAGGAGGGTGATTAGGGAAGGTGGAAGCAAGAAAGCTGGTTTGAAGGGCCAGGGAGGCTCCCCAGGGGGAGGAAGGTCTGGGGTTTCATTGCCTGCCATATACAGCTCCTAAAGGGTCATCGAAGGGTGAGACCCCTGCTAAAGGTAAAGATGAATCTCTTCGAGGCAGGGTATTGCACATGTACGGGTATAAAGTGGCCAAGGAACAGCTAAATTTTGAGTGGCTGTCATGAGTCATACACTGTTTTCTTGTAGCCCATATGCTTGACTTCACCTCATATATCCTCTCTGATTTAAAAAAAAAAAAAAAAAAGGTAAATAGGATGGTTTTAGGAATTTGCAGACGAGTCCAAAATAGCTGCATGTGTGACATGTACTAAGATATTAATTTTACTACAATTGTAGAGATACTGCCAAAAAGTAGCCTTCTTGTTTTTTATTCTGTATTTAAAAAAAAAAAAAAAAAAGAAAAAAAAGGTAGAAAAAAGTGTGTGTGTTTAGGGGAAGCAGAAGGAAGAGGTTGTAAAGAGTGAAAAGCAACCTCAAACCCAACAGGTGTCAATGAATCACAGCTCTCTTAGTCACCATAGCTGGCTGCATGAATCAATAGAAGACTCTGACTATTAAATAAAGATTCAATCTTGGTATAAAATATTACCTGATAACCAAGCAGCCTTATTCAGTGAATGCCTCATGAAAGACTCAGACTGAGGCCTCCAAAGAGAGACAGGTCGGTGCACAAACATTTAGCAGGAGAGGCAAAAGCTGAATTTTAAGAGTCTTTATGTAGATAGAAAAAAATAAATCGGCTCTTGTTATAAATAATAATAATAAACTGAAACCCCATCTCGTGTGGGCAGGCACTGCCCAGGCCCCCAGGGCAGCCCTGAACCACGGCCGCTGTCAATCCAAACACTTTGACACTGTGTGGGTTCGTGTTTGTGCACAGCAAGGGATGGAGCTCTGCCCAGAGCCAGGGACTCTTCCATTGCCACTGCTGCGTTGGATTAACTCTGAATGCCCCAACCCTCCTATCCTGTCGCCCCCCAACTTTTCAGTTTGGCAGCCAACACCCCTCTCCTCCCCCCAATGCCACTAAAAGTAGTGACTGTTCAAACAGATTTTCCTTCAGTTGGTAATATTTTTTTGGAGATGAGATGTGCATGTGTTCATTAAAACTGAATTTTTTTTTTTTTTCAAAAAGAACAAACACGATCTGTGGTGATTGTCTCTGAGCTGCTAATCCATTTTTCCACCTCCTTTTCCTTTAACATTTGGTGGAGAGTTTTCATCCATTCTTGACAGAGACTACTCATCAAATGACTCTTCCAGCAGCACTGGCAGGGTGTAATTTTTAATCCCCCTTTACCCCAAGCAACACAAGGGCAGCAAATACTTTCAGTACTTTGGCCTCTTCTGTCCGTGGAGTGGGAGCTGCTGGGATGCTGCAGTCTGAGAGGGCTGGGATTTGTGTGCAAGAGCCAAGCGTTGATCTGTTCTGCTGATGCTCGGGATAATTAAACAATGGAAGCAAAATGATTAATAAGGTTCTTTTTCCAAGGCATGGAGAAGGCTGAAGGCCCGGAGAGGGGGCAGCGGATTTGACTAAATAAACGTAGCAGAATGGGAAGATTTTCAGCAATTATTGGCTCATTTTTTCCCCAGGCTTTGTAACCCGTGGCTTTAACATACTGGCTTAAGACACTCCTTACACCCACATCACATTTTGCCTTGGGCCATTCTGCTGCTCTTGACAGCTGTCTAGGGCAAAAGGAAATCACCCGACCACAAATGTTTTCTCATAACTTCATAACAAGGGAATCCGAAGAAGTCAAAACCTTGGAGGTTCAGACCTTGCTTTAAAAAGCAAGATAAATTTAGGACCTGAAATGGAGGCATTGCCCTCTGTCCCCTGGCTGTGTCTCCAGTTGGGCTTCAGCGTCCACACATTAGCAGCAATTAGCAGCAATCTGAAAATGGGCACCTGAATTGCTGAAGTGCTGGTGGTCATTAGGAGGCCGATCACAGCCCCTCGGTGCTGCTGTTTGGTGCCTGGTTGGTGATGCAGGTCAGGGGAGAAGCGCTGGGATGGGGCTGGTGAGGTGGGACTAATGCCAGCTGCTGAGGGATGGCACTGCCTGGGGACAGGGTGGCACGTGGGCAGAGAGCTTTGCAGTGCCAGGAGGGAAGGCCAGTCCCGATAGGATGATTAATGCTCAAGCTAAAGCTAACCCGTGCTTGGCAGGGATCTGGCTGCTGCCTGTCCCGGGGTAGGGAAAAGGGAAGATGCCTTTGAGCCCACTCAGCCCTTGTGAACTGGGTCAGAACAGCACAGCTGCAGTGGCAGCCACTCTCATGGCAGGTTTTTGATGCCTGGTGGAGATTGAGGTTGCTGAAGGTTTCGGTGAGGGCAGTGTCAGCTCTGCTGTAGGTGTTCAGTGTTTGCTGTACATCTGAAACATGCTGAGTGAAGGCTGTCTGTGAGAGAACGACATTAAAGGAGCAGACACAGATCCTGATACTGTGCTGACAGACATTACAGCTCAGCGATGTTCAGCCCGTGCTCCATCGTCTGCCCGTGGCCCCTACAACAGGTGCACCAAGCAGTGACTGGAAAATAATAAAAACCTTGTCTGTCTTCCCACTCAAGGGGAGGACAAGCTGGCAAGCTCCAGGAAAAGGAATCCAAATCAATGAGCAGTCAGTGTTCAGGGTCTTTTGTTTTCTCTGCAAATGGGTGCAAGGGAGTCTTGGGGCTGCTTTGGGAAGGTCAGGGGTCCTTTAAATGCCAAAAGCTGGAGGGATCCAGCTGCATCTTGCTCAGATGTCCTGTCCGAAGACAAGTCAAACAACGAGCTGCCTTTTAACTTCTTTATGTTTTATTTAGACCTCTTCTTCCTTAGAGTCTGTTTCAAACATGTACACTCAGTCATTCTTTCACAGCACTGTCCCCTTCCACACAGAGGGAGAACGGGGAGGCTGCTGTGGTTTTGGTGTGTGACTCTGTCTGTCTGAACTAGTAAGACATTAAACATCTTGCCCAAGGTCACAAATAATTCACTGTCTTTCCCTGATGATTTTCAATACAGCGTGTGCTCCAGCACGAGTCCTCTTTGGAGAGTGTATGTTGCAGTTTTACTGCCTCTATGTGACGACTTTCCCTTTTTTTTCCCTACAATTACCTGTGTACCTGAAGACCTGGTTTGAAGGAAAGTTGGGATATTGTTCCCAGGAATAAACCTGTCTGCAAGTTTGGAAATGGTTGAGTATCTGGGCCTTTCAGTCTTCACTGCTCTTTCTCCAAACTTGTGCTGGAAAAATCTTGAAGGGATGTTCCTGGAGCTCTGAAAGGCACTGCCCAGTGGCTGTAAGCTCAGCTGGGCACACCCTGACCCCCTTGGAAGATCATTTGGAGGTTCATGGCACTGCTCCATGGGCATCCAAGAGGGACAGAAACAGAACTGCAAAGCAGTAGCTACTGCCTATTAAGGAGCGTAATTAAAAATTTAATTACCTCTGAAAATAGTGGTGTCACTGGCTAGACATGCAAATCCCACTGCAAGCCAAGTGAGAAATTCAGGTTTCCGGGAGGACCCTTGGGGTGAGCGGAGCGAGTGGCTGGGATCCCGGTGTGAGGGGCAGTGGGTGCCACCCCTGGCCTGGCGAGATCCCCCTGCCCACGCTGCCTTCCCTCCCTGGCAGGCCTCTGTCCCTCTGCTTGCCTCCCCTTGCTGCACTTATCTGATGGTCGAAGTCGCTTTTACTCTTATTTACATTGCCCACAGGGCATGTTGGATTGGAGCACATTTCCTCTCTTGTTACAGTTGATGAATGCAGCTCTATTAAAATATCATCTCATCTTCACACTAGATTGCAGTCTCAGATAATATGTGTTTTTTCTATATCGTTTATACAAGAAAGATTATGTTAAATGCCAGACCCAGTAAATATTTCAAGATCCACTGCATTGCTGAGAACAGTTTCTCCCTGGGCATATGTTTCAGAGCCAAAGAAAACACTTTTAAAATTTCCTTCCTGTTTAATTTTTTTTAAAGGGCATTCTCCCTATATCTGTTACTGAAATGACAAGTTGTCATGTTCCTTGATCTTATTACAGTTGCAGATGTAACTCAGCGGGGAATCTGCCCAAGTTTACATTTAAAATCATAAGACCCTGATTCTGATTTTTTTTTTTATCAGTTTAAATCTTTCTGTGGTGTAGGACTCCCAGCTTTACCTCATTGTAATCAAGATCAGAATTGCTCCTAATTATAACACTTAACTCCTGTGTAGTGCTTTACACTTTTCAGGCTCTCTATATTCATCAATTAATTAATCCCCAAAGCAGTATTAGATTTCTACTTAAAAAAAAAAAAAATAAATGGAAACCAAAGCAGGAGGGTGAGAAGAACTTGCCAAAAGGCAGAGGTGATGGAGGAAGAGAATGGCCCCAGTTCTAATCCCAGTATCCAGGGGCAAGGACAACACCCCCAGGTCCAATCCCAGTATGTTCCTGCAGTTCACTCTCTCTCAAACCCTCCTTGGGTGATTGTCCTTCCCAGTGTGCAGGGAAATGTCCCTGCAAAATTGTGTCCCAGTAACTGTTCTGTGCCACCTGCACCTGGATAAACCCCTCCATGGATCCTGGAATAAAAGCCATAGCTGCACAAAGACATCCTTCCAGAATATCAGTTTTATTCCCGAGTAATATCCAGGCAGGATATTTTACTGGCGTATCTGTAGTGGATTAATTATTCTGGTACAGCTGTTCTGGGAAGGTATTTCCCTGTAGGCAAGCCCATGGAGGGCAAAGGGGAAATGCGAGCTTGTTGAGGGATTAGGCAGAAGGGTGGGATGTTTAAAGGTTCAGCTAAGCTTCAAATAAATGAATTTAAACCTTTGGAGGTTTTCTCCATCGCGCCTCGTGGAGATCAGATCATTTTTATCAAAGAGAGAATATAAAGGACCAAGATGCAAATTTTTTCTTACTACATTGGTTAGTTGGAGAGGGAAAAAGAGAGAAAGGACTTCAAGAGAAAAAGCAGGTTACATGGACTTTAGATTATGTGATTTTGGAAGGTGTGAGTCATTAGGAAAGAAGAGGGGGGAAAAATAATTTTCTCTGGTCGCTATGCAGTAATGCAGAACAGTTGTTCCTGTGTTTATTTCTGTGTTTTCCAGCATGGAAATTGTTGGCATGGCCCATTGTGAGATAGGGATTGTGCAAACTGAAATAGAAAAGCAAATAGTCACCAACACAATGGCAGCTGATGCCAACTGTAACACCTGACACAAATATGTTGAACCTATCGCAGAGGAGGGATCATTAAACGAAAGAAGTATTCTTTTACCTTTCATTTCCTGAAGGGATTTTGATTTGTTTAGGGTATTTTAAGAATAACTGGAACAACTGCACTGGACTGGAATGGCACACCAAGTAGGGCAGAGAGAAGAAATCTTTGATTTCTGCTTTTGTACTTCAGAGTCTGAAAACAGAAAAGTACTTCATTAAAAGCAGGGGCAGCAGGAGATTGAATGGTTTATTCCTCTTACAGTGTATTAATATTTTGAATCAGTATTTCGTTAATAAGAATCACTCTTACATGCCTACTATTTCTTAAGAAAAACGGAAAATCAAGCACAAACAAATGCAGCTGTTGTTTGCATCCCTCCTGAAGGTCCTCTCCCCTGTGCACCCCAGTGTTTGTTCCTTTCCCTCGTTTTATTTTCGTTTTAAACCTTGAGGTTGATAAAAGTCAGATTATTTTCAAATTGTTTATGTTGTTGCCTATACCAAAATCATCCCTTTCTAAGGAAATTATCTTAAAAGCAGCCAAGTCTGCTGACATGGTATCGTCTGTTGAAAATGCCTCTGGTCATGGCTGTGTTTTAGATTGGTTGCGGGTACAGGAATCATTGCAGGATTCTTCTCTGGCTTCCTCTGACCTTGCTGCTTGTTTTGTTTGTCTTTTGGGGTTTGGAAGCGGGTCCACGGAGCAGTCACACAGCAGCACAGCCGGGGCTGCCGAGTCACACACCTTGTACACAGAGAGGGTGCAGCGCCGGGGCTGCTCCGGGCCCCGGCAGGGTTCATATCCCTGGGATCCTCGTTCCTTCTGGCAGAGCAGCTCCGTGGCCTCTTGCTGGGATGCCGTGAGCCCTCTGGAGCTGGAGCAGCCTCAGCAGGTCACTGATGGTTCAGCCTGAACATCCAGACCAACAGTGCCAGGGCACGTCCCGGCCCAGGTTATCGCATCTGCTTATTCTGTGCACGAGGGCACTCGGTGTGCAGAGCCCGTCTAAAGCTCACCAGACTGAGATGCTTTGCTCAAGGACCCGAATGCAGCAGTTCTGCTCCCACCTGGCCCACCTCTCCCCTGTGGCTTGTCTTCCCCGTGGTTCCCTCCCTGGGGGGAAGCAGCTGCTGTGCAGACTCGGAGCTTGTCCTGACCCTGGGTGAGGAGGGAGCTGAGAGCACAACTGAGAGCTCTCAAATGCTTCTGGTTCACCAGTGCAGACACAAAGTACACAGCAGGAGAACATCTGCCTACAGGGAGTACTGTGCAGGGCTTGTAATGCTTGAATAATTTTTGTCTGCTCCTATGGTGCGAGATGGACGGATCCCAGCCCAGCACAGAGCAGAGTCAGTGCCGCATTCTCTTCTGGCTGAATACATCGCCCCTGACTGCAGCTCCTTTCCATCCCGTGCTCCAGGGATGGCAGGGGAGCAGCAGCACAGAGCTCTGGGACCTGTGTGGGGTTGTGTGCCCTGGCAGAGCCCCGTGCTTGGAGGCTTTGGCCCTGGTGTGTTTGCCTGTCCCTTGTCTCATGAGAGGGACGGGAGGGGAGCTCAGATCCAAGTGCAGACATTTGTCTCCTGTTTAACAAAAACAACTGGTGTTTGGGCAAGTTTCTCTTCTTGCATATCTAGTCCCAGCCTTGAACTGTCCCTCTCCATCCCACAGTTACTCTCCCCCTCAGCACGGATGTATTTGTTTTTCTCCGCTCCTTTGATACCAGCATTTCTTCTCTCCCAGAGTTTAACTCTTCTACAAGAGGCTCAAACGTGTTTTCTGTATGTTCATGGTTAGGTTTGCAGAGCCATTCAGACCAGCTGAGAAAAGCCAGCCAAGCAGGTCAGGGAAAAGAGCCTTCATGTGCTTTGTGGATTGCTCTCATGGTTGGTGAAACTGGCAGGACATGGGGGGGAAAAAAGTATTTGTCTGTGTGTGTGTATGTGGAAATCTTTGCAGCTCCAGTCTAGACCTTCCCTGCTGTTCAGGGAATCAGGGAAACTGCAGCCAGAGCGGCAAGGCTGGGTGAAATCATAATAGTCCCATTGACACCAGCCTGCGCTCAGTGGCTGTGCAGACCCGGCAGCCTGGCAGGGAAAATGTGTCACCCACACTGTCCTGACTGGGGGACCCCCTGACACCCACCAGTGGCGCTGCTTTCTCGTGCAACAGCCGAAATACCCATCGGGACACCCTGCTCTGAGCTCTAGGCGGATCCAGGCGAGCTGTGGATCAGGTGTTGCTTGGGTAAACAGCACTTCAGCACCCCATTTATACAGAACACGTACGAGGTACGGTGACAGTAGCTTTTCCTTCCCCAGTGCCATCAGTGCTCTCCTCTCTGATGTGAGAAAATCGCACACGCTCCCTCGGGAGACTGAAACACGTCGAGGTTGGCCAAAGATGTTGTGTTGAGCCATATGTTGACCCAAATCATCAGGAGATTCTGTGGGTTTCGTGTCCCAGCTTTGTTGCGTTCAGGCCCTCCCTTGTGTTTGTCAGGCTTCCAGGCACTGATGTCTGGCGTTCCCACCCTGTCTGCCACCCAGTCCCAGCGAGCTTTTTGCTGAAACAGGAGCCTTTGATTTTTCATTTTGAAATAACTCTGGGGGTTTAAATTTCTTTCCTGGGTATTTTTAAAGATTTCAGACGAAAAGAAGAAAAAGTCTGTATCCGAAACAAAACCTCTTATGTTGGGGGCAAATGAAATGTTTCCCCTTTTTGCTTCCTCCTCTCTCCTTTCTCCTAATTTGATACTGGTTTAAAACGCAAACTGGAGACAACCAGAAATGATGTTGCAGTGCTATTATCCTCTTTTTCCTTGCTTTCCTTGGCTGTGATGCATTGCACTGCTTGCAGTCCTGACTTCCCCAGAAGACACTTCCCGGGAGCCTCCTTTTCCTCAGAATTCCAACCCCGGCTCCCCAAGTTGTTCCTGTGCGTACCGGATTAATGACATCAACTCCACCAGTCTGTATTTTCGGCTGCAAAAATAGCAAGGTGGTGACTCAAAATGAAAAGTGCTTTCCAAGTGGTTATGTTGTATTTAGTATATTAACCACCACCCCTCAGAGGAGGCGGATGAGTGTGGAGGAGGAAGAGGTTGTTTTGGAGATTTTGTGCGAAACTTCTTTTGAGTGACAGCATTCTGTGACAGTTCCCAAAAGCAGTGCTTTTTACTGGCTCCCAAATTCTCTTTATCTTTTGGCAAATCTCCTCCCCGTCCTGCTGCCTCTCCTCCTTGGGATACTGGGGCATGGTGAAAAAACAGCAAGAGGAAAAGGGAACACCTGGCACGTTCCCCCCGTGGCACGGGGACACAAATGCAGCTCGAGTCAGTTCTCAGATGGGCTCCTGCAGCCCTCTCAGAAGGACATTTCGGCCCCGGCGACCAGAATTTTCATCACGTGGCCCTGATTATTTTCTGAGCTGCTGCTGACTTTTAAGACCCATTGCAATGGAAAATAAAACCTTTCTAAGTGCTCCCGGCAGCAGCGGTGGGGAAGGATCTGATTACCAAAGGCATGTGTGGCACCCTGGCCTGTGCTAGAACGGAGCGTTTCAATTGTGCTCCGCAAACTTTGCCCCTGCAGACTGATGGAAAATGGCTAGATGGAGCAGGGATTCATTTTCTAAAGGAAATGAGGATATAAATTCATTTAAGAAATGACATGCCAATTTTTCTTGCTCCGTTTTCCTCTCATAATAAACGGTACAGCTGCCAGGAATTTTTGTGAAAATAACACTTGCTTTCTTCTTTTTTTATTTTTATGTTTTTTAAATCCTGCTCAAATGTTATGAAAGACCCTGAGCCAGATATTTCATATTTAAGATCTCAGCAGAGGTAAATCTCACTAAACAAATGAAGAGTCCCTGTCCCTGTTGAGTGCTGACAATGATAGTGACACACACTGCAACATTACTTCCTCAAAACTTGGAGAAAATATATAACCCATTTACTTAATGGACTGAGCTATAATGTCATCAGTTAAGTGAATCCCGTGAATAAAGAACAAGATGAAGTAATTGCTTCCAAAACATTTCTGGAATGAAGTAAAGCTTCACAGTGACTGGTCTCCTGGGGTCCCCTTGATAACCTCTTTGGAGCAAAGTTTGTTCCTCTGTGATGCAGAGATCCTTTTCCAGGTGCAATTAAGGACTTAACTCGCTAGACAGCATTTAAGGGGCAGCTTGATGTCACCCCACTGCGGCTGGGTTCGGGGATTGCCAGCTTTGTTGGGTTTAAAACAAAGCAGCTGGAAGGGAAAACAACCTCAAGTGCACAGACTGGCCCAGATCTGCTGCGTTCCAGCTCTGTTTGTGGAGGTGCTGAGCACCTGTAGGTCCCAGTGTGGCCGTTTATAAACACGGCCAAGGAATGACACAGCAGGCTGGGGTGTGTTCCCAGCTGAGACGGTTTCAAAACAAGCAAAGAAACTCTACTGGTCTGGTGTTGCAATCAGCAGAGCAGCAGCAGCAAGGTCTGCACCTTCACAGCTCATCTTTCACTTGGCTTTGGCTTTTTTCTTCGCAGGAGAAGCTGGGATGGCATCCCCCAGCAAGGGCGGAGAAGGAAAGGCTGAGCTGGCTCTGGAGAGCTTGGTGGTGTGTCTGTAGAGACCCTCTCTTTGTTTCAGGGCTGTTGACTCCCTGAGAGTTGCCTAGGTCTTTTTCTCATAATGAAAGGAAAAACTGTTGGAAATGCTGGTTTTGTAGTCCACAGGATAAAAGAGCTGTTTTCCTGAATCTTTGCAGCTTTTGCTAGGCTGGAAGGGACTTGTGGGGGTCATCTAGTCTGACTGTCTGCTCGGGGAAGGGCTGTTTTCAAAATCAGACCAGGTCATATAAAGTAATCAGTTTAGCCCTCGATTATAATTTTTAGAGGTGTCTGCCTCCATAGCCACACAAAGAGCTAATCTGGCCTTAATCTGATGAATTAGGCAGAAATTTTCAGCTCCAGAGCAAAAGGAACACAGGGGCAAGAAGCTCTTGAGGTAGGTCAGCCGTGGGCAGGAGAGCTCATTCCTTTGTCTGTGGTGGATCCATTTGGCAAGGCTCCCACCCCTGGTTCCCATCTTCCCTGCTGCCCCCCTGCCTGGCTGCCGGAGGTCGTGGGACCCTCATGGCTGCTCAGAGTGCGAAACGAAGCGTTTGTGTCACAAACCTTGGGGAGCAGAGCAGGAGTGGCAATGATAATTGTTCACCAACTGTGCTTGCAAAGCAAAATTAGAAGCCTTCCCTTGTTCCTAACTCCCCTTCCTTATCCTTCACACAATGCCCCTATCTGCCCTTCTCATGTGATTTTTGTATTCCCCTCAGCAATTTTATTTGCACAATGTTTTTTTTTCCTCCCACATGCTTGTTTTTCTGGCTGCTTCACAGTGGCTGAAATGTTTAGTTCTTTCCATCTGACTTAAGAGGTTTCTGGTCTTACAGTTGCTCTGGAAAAATGCAAGTGCTTAATTAACATGCAACTACTGGAAGGGGAAGAGAAAAAAGAAATACAGAGTCACGTTCTTTTTGTCTGACAGAGCGAAGAGCCCCACGGTAAAGAACGCACAAAAAAGGGGTTTCATAAAAAGATCTGGGTTCTCTTTCCATCCCAGTGCCTTGTGTGATTTCCAGGCAGTGCCTCATCTCTCCAAGCCTCCTTGCCTGCTTCCTGCTCTTGTGTCTTGCTCTTCTTTCCTATTCATTTATTTTCTCCTCTGCTGAGGTGTTGAGCAGCTCAGGGCAGGCACCATCCCACCTAAAATGTACCTGTGTCAGCTGGCAAAACCCCTGCCCTGTGCACCCTTTGCACTCCGTGGTGAAGAGAGACACCTCACAGTGATTCGGAGCTTAACTGGGACAAATAACAGCTCTTAAAAACCCCTTTTCTCTCCATTAGCTGCAGTGGGAACCTAAAACGACTGTGTTCCTAACCTGGACAAAGAAAATCTAGTGGGAACCTACGCAGCCTGGAGCATATGCAGTGTTTATCACCAGCAGCTCAGCTGAAAACTTTAACACCTAACTATAACAAATTATAATGCTAGGAAAAGCTGCTTTTCCTGGGTTTCTTTCACACAAAGAATCTCGTTGCTGAATATCACTATCAAAGCAAGCACAGCAGAAATCACTTGAGCTCTTTTTTGTGATAGCAGTGAAGGACTGTAAGCAAAATGAAGCACCGTTCTTCTGGGAATAAATAAAAAAGCAGGATCTGCATTAAAGCAACACTTAGGGAAACTTAGAGGAAAAGTAAGGCCTGATGCTTTGCGAAGTGAAGAGGAATGATGAAGATGCAGAGGTTGGAGAGGGGAGTTTGCCCTATTGGGTCATTCTTTAGTGGAAGCCAGTATTTGGTGCAGCTCAGTGTGATGAGCAGCCCACCTCGTTGCAGCCCAGGAGGTGCAAGGATGGCTTGGAAGGGAAAGGAACTTTGTGGTGTCTGATCCCCTGCTTCCTAAAGGTAGCAAAATGTTGAACACCACCAAAAAGTCTCACACACACACCAAAAAAAACCACCCTCCTGCCCCTAAACCCCTCAAAAGGCCAAGTGGTCTTTTGAAATGTGGTGTTTTATCTGAGCACTGCCATGACACGGGAGCATGGAAGTCAGGAAGGGGTTTGTGAAGGCAGCTGCCACTGCTGGGTGTGAGCAGGGAAGAACAGGTCTGTCTTAGATCATCTGGTAGAGTCACCTTCCTTTGTCCACCCTCATCATTTTCCATCAATCCCTGCTGCCCTCTCCTCCCTGCCCTATTCCCCCCTAATCTTTGTTCCCACTACACCTCTCTCCAGTTGGATCATTTTTGATAGCTACACTTCTCCCTCAAAGAAAGCACATAGTCATGAAAATAATCTGTAATTTTTCACTCTGACTTGTGTTTTCTTTCCCTTCCTACTGTACGTTGGGGCCATCTTTAGCTTTAGCTCTAGAAGATGAAGAGGTTTTTTTATTTTCCTGCTGTTTTTCCTGCTTGTGCAGTGCTGAGCCCCTCAAAGCTCTATTCTGTTGCCATACATTGTGTGATGAAACACTTCTGCACGTGCTGAGTTGTAGGACTCATCAGCCAGCAAGTGGGTGACAGCCTCTACAGTAGCTAACACAGCCACTGGTAGGTAAAATAGCAATACAATTCTAATAATTAATTTGCTAAAGCCTTTGCTCATAGACAGATTTCCTGCTACAAAAGTATGACTCAGGCACCACCATTTTCAGTGGTCTGTTCTTCAAAGGATGAATGTTTTTCACCCAACATGGAACTGAATCATTCCCTGGGATGTGTAAGGTATTTGTGCTCGCACCGCGTCGAGGTGTTGTCGTTATGGTAACTCCTCTGTATTAGTCTTGATTCCTCGTGTAGTGCAATTATGAATGTCGTTGTTTTAAAATACTCTGAGCTGTCTCCAGCCCAGGGAGCCAGCACGGCTCAGTGAGACCTGCACATCCCCACTGAGGCAGAGCTGCTTCACCATACGTTGTTACAAGAAAGAGCTGGTAAGGAAAATAGCACATCAGAACTATTTCTGTGGGAAATCGGTGGAGAAGTCCACGTTTCCCTTGAACTTTTCCCCACAGCTCTAAGACAGACACCTACTTTTCTTTTTTTTTTTTTTCCTTTTAAATTAATTCAGCCTTGGTTCTCAGGTAATCACATGAGTCCAAATAAGCAAGACTGCACTGCACTAATTGAAATGATTATATAAGCTGTGATATTTCTGCAGAGGTGCTTTAGAAAAGCCCACTTTTGCCCAAGGTCCAGAAATGGTACATCCATGCCAGACCTTCCTCAGTACATCCCAGAAACGGGATGGGGTATCCCACAGCACGAGGACCTCCTTGTGCCCCCTTCCTTCATGGGTTTAATCCACTATTTCACTTTTCTGGATGTGAAGCAGTTCAGATCTCAGTGCAATATTAAGGACACACAAAACCACTAAAGATTGTGGCTCCAGTGTCCACAGTTTGCCTCAAGGTTCCAAAAAAATCCCTGGATGTTGCCCAGGGGACGATAAATCCACTTCTGTCTCTCCAGACTTTGAAGGACAGACATTTTTTCTTAAATAGACCTTCTCTGTTTTCATTCCCTTATTTATCTGGAGCTGACACTTTATCACAGTAGATGCAGCCAGACACTCAAAACAAAGAGAAACTCGAGTCCTTGACTTCTTCTGAGACTTGCAGCCTGTATTTAAGAAGGGGAAAAAAAAAAAAGAAAATCTAACAAACAGAGAAAGCTTGTTTACAGATTTGTCTCTTTGGCTTTTCTAAACATCAAATAGGCAGAACAAAGATTAGGAATTTCTTCTACTTCGTGAGATACTAAATAAAAAAGAATAAAAATATTTATAGAATAACAAAAGAAAGAAACAAAAGATGCAGTGCACAAGGTGTTCCTTTGGTTTCTTGGGAGAATGTGCAGTGAGGCTTGAGATTGTTTGTCTGCATTGCAAACCCTCACAATGAGCTTTTGAAAAATGTTTCATTTGCTGGGTACTTGACCCTCTGTGTGGATAATGTGTCTCCAAAATGAAGGGAGGAAAGGAGGAGGCAAGGGAGAAGAAAGGAACTGTCTTTGCTGCTATCTTCAAAGACTGCAACATTTCTGCAGGGTTTCTAGATAAATGGTGAAGGAGAGCTCTCCCATCCTTCCCCTGCTCCGGGAGATGCTGTCCTCCACCCTTTCTGCTGGAGGCTGATTTCGCTTTCCAGCCATTTGCTGTGGCGTGTTTTACCAGGCCTTGGCTGCAAAGAAACCAGATTTCCCAGCTGGGCTGGCCTTGGCGAGAGAATCACCCCTGCCAAAGGCTGAAATCAAGGATTTTCACGTCATGTTCAAGTACAGAATAGGGCAGAAAGCACTAACTGGGGAGAAGGGTAGGATGGCCAGACATCCAAAAGTTCTCCAAGCTGTGTGGGATAGAAGGAACCTCCTGCTGGGGCAATTTCCCCTCCTCGGTCAGCTTTGGGTGGAAGTCTCCTGTTGCTTCTTTTGCCCTTATCTGGTGACAGCTGCTGTGGGTTTGTGCTCTGGAAGTCCTGAGAGGACGCAGAGACCATCGGCTGCTCTCGGGCTGGTCAGTGGGATCAGAAAGGAGGAAAGCAGCGACAGGAGTGGGAGGCAGCTGCAAGGACATAATTTGTCCCAAAAGCAGTTTAAGAAGTGTGGAGAGCAGCGTGGGTGTCGATTTTGGCAAAAGGTGCCCTGGTCATCGCACCAGGCCCTGCCATCCCCTGCCTACACCAGTGAGGGCCCGGTCTCTGTAAAGCCCGGCCATTTGTTTAATCACACAGATAAGGGCCTGGAGCAGCTTATATTTCAGGTAGCTGGATTCGAAGCTCTTGGCCCTGGCCTTGAGGAGGGAAATGAAGCTGGTCCTGAACACGGAGGGTGGCTCTCACGTGGGTTTTTCTGTCGCCACCATGTGAGACTGGCGCGTGCATGCAACAGGCACGGAGCCACCGCCACCAAACACATCCCCACTGCCAGCTGGACTTCAACCAGACATCCAAAGGTGAAATCTTATCTCCATGCCTGAGAGAAAACAGGAGGAGATGCAGATGGTCCCAATAAACCATTGCAGGAAACAAAGTACACTTGATAAGGAGCAAGGGAAAAGGAGGACGAGAATTCCTAATGTCAGTGATTCTGTTAAAGACTTTGACCATGCCTTATGGGAAACTGCAAAGTTAAAATATAAATAAACTGACTTTAAAACCTCAATATTGCAACAGTAGTGGCTGAGTTGAATTTAAATTACCTTCTGTAATTCTTGGAATATCTAATGCTTTAAGAAAGTGTGATGTTTTTCTTACCTCTTACATAACTTTTTTTTGGTCAAATTTCTGAAGCAGTGTATTGATTTTATTTTTTTTTTAAGGCAGAGATTATCAAGCCCGTTATCAGTTGCTTACAAATAAGGGCTGGACATGTTAGAGAACTAACAATTCAAAGAGCAGGGGATTCTTCTCAAAATCTTACCCAGGGATCCTAACACTTTCCTCAAAACTCCCTGAGTATCGAAGAGAGATAAGGATAGAAACATCGTATTAGTGACTGTCATTTTATTTTATTTATCTGCTGAGTGCAGTGCAGAGAGAGAATCGCTTTCCAGCTCTGAAATTACTGTAGGTCTCGTCCACAAATAGAACCTAAGTGCTGCAGACCACGCCGCGCTTTTTGCTCTTTGCATCCTGAAAGACTCTTTGGCTTGAGGAAAAGGCAGTTCTGTGTCTGCTCACAGACAGTGGAAACCAGACAGCTGCACACAGCAGATCAGATTTGAAGGTGTAGTTTTGCTTTCACCCTCAGAATAGGAATGAGTGTTACCTCAGCAGGAGCACAGGCTGGCCCTCTCAATGGCCCAGCACTTTGGGGTTAGTCTGGGCCGACCTGCAAAATTCTCATTGATTAGAATTAATTTATTAGTACTATTGTGCCTCTACTGAATACAAAATGATTCCATGAGCCCTAGTAGAGGGGGTTTTTTCCCTTCTGAAATGGTATATGAGACAAGTGAATCTACAGGACACTCTTTGACTGCTGATTCATTTCTGATTCATAAAAATAAACAGATAGCAAGACATATGTCTGAGTTGAACAGCATTTACTCTGTGGGAACATGTAAATGTAATAACACTCTTTAACAGGGTTAAACAATATTAGCCCTCTGATTTGTCATTATTAGTGTCACTAATTCTAGTTTCATGAACATCACTGAAAATATATGGCATGCAAAAAACTACTACCATAATGTGAGCACATGCATCTGTCTTTCCAGAAGAAAAACAGGCTTGGCAGGGACTGCAGTTCTGCAAGGATTTGAAACAACAACTTTTTATTCATTAAAATGTGGTTATGGTCTGAAAATGGACTTGAGAGAGAGGAGGAGGGAGGGAAAAAATGATCTCTCATTACAGACAGCACTTAGCAGTTCCAGTTTGTCTTCCATTGGCAATCTGCACTGACAGATACAATGGCTTATTACTGCCCCCGTTGATGCCAACGGAAAAACTCCCTGTGGAATTCAATGGGAGAAAGACCAGACCCCAAATCTGGACTGCTGTCAACAGTGGGGAGCCAATGTCAGTCTAAACAGAGCAAGTTTGGTTTCTTTTCTGCTCCATGTGTCTTCAGCAAATTGCCAGCTCAGTGTTGAATCCAGACTCTTTACGGCTCGTGAGGAGAGCGGCCGGGCAGGCTTTGCCAAGGCTGTGGAGTTTGAGGCTGTGTGAACCTCGTGAAATATTTACCAGCTTTGCAGGACTGGGGATTGATTCTGCAGGCCACTTCTCCTCTGACTTCAGGCCAGGGCTCGCCTCCTTCCCAGGCCACTGCCGTCGCTCTGGGTGTCCATGTGCACGTGAGGGCAGTCGCCAAAACGTGGCACCTGCACACGGTCACGTCCCCAAAGGCACAGCCTGGACTGGGACTCCAGGAGGAGGCTGTCAGAGGAATAACCTCAATAACCTGTTCTGAAAGCCCCCAGTGCAGAGGAGACCCCAGAACTGCCTTACACAGCCCGGTCCAGCATTTCCCTGCTCCTGCATGTAGGAAACACATTTTCCTAACGCCTTAACCCCGGTCGTCTCTGCTGCAGATAAGGTGATTTCTGAAGGAACAAGAAGAGTGTTGTTCTCTTTATAACAAACTTCTGCATATTGGAAGACTTTTGTCATATCTTTCCTCTTATCAAATCTTTCCTCGTTCTTTTCTTCTCTAGACTAAACAAACCCAATTCCTACAACCTTTCCTTGCAGGTCATGTTTTCCACAGCTCTCATCATTCCTTTCTGCTCTTCCCTGGCCTCTTGCCAGTCAAACCAAATGATGGCTCCCAAAGCTGGACATCCTGCCCCTATTTTGTTGCTTTGGATATAGGACAGTGAAGCAAGCAGAATTAGCAAGAGATGAGGAGCTGATTTTTAATCTTTCTTTTTATCCCCGAGCTGGATAGCACTGCTGCAGGGGTTTAGGGGAAAAAAGAGCCAAACTGGGAGCTCGCCGAAGCACTGAACAAATGACATCAATTCCTAGTTATGACCATCTCTTAAATTATGCCAAGTCTTCATTAACCCTGAGGTTATTTCTCTGCTCGGATAAACGTTCACCTGCACGTTCACCTCGGATGGGGTTTCGGGGACAGCGTGAGGAGTTTGCCTGGAGTCAGCTCGACTCCTGCCAGCACCACTGTGCTCCCACAGTCCCAGGAAGGAGTGGATCACGACAGAAATTGCTGTGCCGACTGTGGGAGCAGGGGGAGGACACTGTTGTCATGTCCATGTTCTATCTGTCATCTACTGGTAGCTATTTATACTGCGCTTATCGCCGGGGTGGGATGAGCAGGGGGTAACGGTAACGTGTGAGAGCCTCCGAGGCACAGAGCTGAAAAAAGAAAGATCCTGTTGGGTTTTAATGTGCCAGACTGAGCCTGGGAGGGAGTCGCTACCTGTCACAGCACGGGGACTGCTCTGCAGGCACGGCGTCTCTGCAGACCCACGGCCTTCCAGTGGCACTCAGAATCCCTGAAAAAATCACAGCCTGCGCCGGGAAATTGCAAATCCCTCCAGGACTGAGCTCCAGGGCTTTAATAGCAGCATGTTTTATTCAGCCCGTTTCTCCTGTGCTGTATGTTGTCCTTTATAGGTTTTCAATATTTAAAGCCTGTTTTTCATGACAATGTTTCTTCTGGCGTTTCCACACAAGGTTTCTCTTTTTCCATGTCTCTTCATTCCAGAAAAGATGTGGTTTTGTGCACTGTTCTCCTATGGCTGTGAAATCTCTGGGTGTCCATTAAAATGAAGAGAGTGACAGAAAATTAAATTAGTTTTATTATCTATGGTAGCAGTGCTAGGAGAAAGATTGGAACTGTATCTGTTTGGGCTGTGTACCACAGGTAGAGCCAGAGAGCCGGACTCGGCCTCACCTGGATTATTAATTTTTATTTTTTCTTAATTCTGTCCCCTCAATCGATTTGTAAGGAACCATCATTGCCTTTTATTGTTATAAACTAAGCAGTGTGGGAGGTTTCAAACAAACCCATTTAATTTTTTAATCCTCCACTTCCTCCGTGGCACAATCATTCCCCAAACACTGTGGATTTGGTGCTACCGGTGATGGGAAATCAAGGACCATTTTAAAATGGAATAATTTCTCCAGACAGTCCTGCTGTTGACAAATCCAGTTAATACTACTACACAATTTTAGAGAAATGTTACATCTACCCATTCACCTGCAGAATAACTTAGCACTGCATGCCAGCATTTAAAGGGGATTGTCTGTAATTAGGCTGCTATAAAATATAAGTACAGTGGTCACAGACAATAAAACCCGAGGAAGTATCTTTGCAGTGTGTCTGAGCACAGGCAGTTCCACATGGCCATAATGATCTTTCTCGGGAGACTGCTATGGAAAAAGAACAGTTTATATGTGTACGTGTAAATGTATGTACACACAAACACCCAGCTGCAGAGGGGGTCTATCAGCTGCATTAGTTGTGTGTCAGCTCTGGGGAGAATGGAACTGGGTCCAGGGACGTTTAAAGGAATTATTTTTAACTGAAGATGATTACATCTGTGTCTGTGGTCCCGCAAGACACTGGGGTTTCTTTGTCTTCCTCTTGTTTTCCCTGGAGACTGTGTAGGAAAATGAACAAAGCAGAAATGCAGGAATCTGTGGCTACTCGGGAGACAGAGGCAGCCTCGTGTATGGCATGGGAAAGGAGAGCCAACGTTCTTCTTTCCATCAGGAGCCCAAAGCTCCTTCAGAAAGACAGAGAAGCCACTGCTGCCAGCACAGAGAACATCCTCTGGGGACTTTGGGGTCACCCTGGGTGCTGCTGCTGGCAGGTTACAGCCCCAGAGAGTTGTTCTGCCACAAGAACAGGGGCAGAGCATCCCCTCTGCTTATTCCCAGTGGAACAGGATCTCGAGGAGCGGGGAGTCCCAAACGATGGGAGTTCCAGGGCTCTTGGGACCCACGGCCAAGTGCGCAGCCCCTCCCGAGTGCCCGGGGCTCCCCTCTGCCGGGCAGGGATGGTTCCCTGTGTCACATTGGTGCTGTTGGGGCTCCATGGTCTCACCCGGGGCAGAGGGACCCGGAGCGCTGCTCCTCGCACCAGGGGGGCCTGGCTGCAGCTTCTCGACAGCTCTCACGTCTGTCAGCTCGGGGTTTAATGGCCCTGCTCCCTGGAAAGATGAAATATATGGTTGGGCAATAAAAGAAAAGCTGGAAAGAAAGATTTATAATTTTCCCCTTAAGCCTGTCATTCATGTCATTAATATAGATGTCATTTAGGAGGGCAACAACTTTCTCTTCTTTTTTCTTCTTTCTTTTTTTTTTTTTTTTTTGCTAAAAGCTTTTTGTTTGTACCCCCAGTCTGACAACCAAATGGGGCTGCCTTTTTTTTTTTTTNCCCCCTCCAATATGTGGATTGCTTCTAATTCTGTCAGTCAAATGGAGCAGCAGTTTCGGGAGGGGAGTGATTAAGGCTCCCTCGGAATAAAGGGCTGCATGCTGTGCCTCTGCTATTCATCAGCGCTGGGGATGCAAGAGCAATTCCAGGCTCCTGAATAACGGGATTTTTTCAAACATACAAAACACACCTTAGAAATACTGTACCAGCAAAGCGCACAATCCCCAAGTGCCGTGCTTATTTTCCGTTTATTTAAGCTTTATTTTCACTTTTCACCATGTTCACCCCACTCAGCCCGAGTGCTCGCTCGGTGCTTGACTCCAGACTCCCCCAGCAAAGCACTTGGCAGTTCCTTAACAGTTCCTTAATCCTTAACTCACTAAAACCAAACGATTTAAGCTTGTGCTTAAAGTAAAGCCTTTGTTACGTACTTTGTTAAAAGAATCTTCATGATTAGATCTGAGTCTATGGTGTTGGTCATTTATGGGGGGGCAGAGTAGGCAATCCTGCAGTATTTCCCAAACCAGTGTCCATTTAACAAAATAGATGTGTAAGGGGAAAAAACAATATAAAAAAGGCGAAATGTTTCTGAAGGTGTTTCTAAGCAAGCTGCCAGTTTGCAATTTCTTCCAGAATTCTTTACAAGTGTTTAAATCCCACTTAAAATATTAAAAACCCCTTTTTATTTATAGTCAAACAGTATATTTTTTTTGAGCTCAGATATTTTCTGTTTCCTTTTTGACTCCTCAAATATTTTTTGACATTCATTTAAAGTTTCTCTGAAATGGAAATGCAGATGGGAAGCCAAGCAGCTGGGGCTTACTGAGGAGTCAGGGAGTCTGTTGCAGGTAATGGATTCGCAGTCCCCCAGATATCAGTCCAGCACCACTGGCATAATACCCTTCTTCTTCATGCAGTTAAGATGAAAAATACAGATGATAAATTGTACTCCTACATACCAAGGGATGGTGGGGGTCCTCAGAGACCGAGCATTTGTTGAAATGCAAGCTATTGCTTCTTGATTCCCCACTCTGTTTTATGGTGTGGCAAATTTATTATGGAGATAATATTCAATGCCCACACTTTACTGAATTTAAATCGAGGAGAACTTATTCAGGTCAGGGTTGTTTTTTTTTTTTTTTTCTTTCTCATCACTTTTAATGTCTGCAAACATCCTGCCTGTGTGAGTGCCTGTAGCAGCGTGTCCGCTGTGTTTGCCAAGGTACAATGGAGGGAACACTTGGGTGCCACATGGTAAATGTTTCATGAAAAGAGTATCTAAAACCATCCGAGACTGTCTGCTCTGCACTCAAATGCAGGACATTATTTCATGATTCCCTGTGATCCCTTTGGCATTGTAATTCTAAACTGTGCAAAGAGAAGTGGATGAAGGTGGATTACAAATTCTAGGCCCTATAAAGAACCTGTAATTATTTGTTAAACTGTTGTGTTTAGTCTCCTGTTCTGCTGTCTCCAGGCTGGGCTGTGCAGTGTTTTCCAGTTTAACTCCCTGACTGTTTTACTGGTGTGTAAGGACAACACGTGCCTCCTCCTGCTTTCTCACAGGCCTGCAGATAAGATTTCTCCTTCAAATCCCAGGTGATGGCCCGAGAGTGTCTGCAGGCAGAGGATAACTGCCTGTGGGACACGAGCTGCAGTCCCACGCTGGGCTGATGGGACACTTTTTGACCTGGCAGCAGACATTTCTGTATGAGCACCATGTCTCCAGACATCTTCTCATGGGTGTTTTTTGTTTTGTTTTGGTTTTTTTTTCTTTTGTTCTTGTTTCCCCTTAGACACAATCGAATTTGTTTTGCTTCAAGGTAGAATTTCCCCTAAAATGCAAAAGAAAGAATCTGCTTCTCTGGCCACCCTTCCTTTCTCAGACAATGAGTCCCCTGCTTCATCTGGAGATGTGTGTGTATGTATCTACACCTATGTATGGATCTACCTACATGTATATTCTTTGTTACCCTGTTCCACTGTGATTTAAAATAGCAACCCTTTGCTAGTCTCTCCTCTCCCACCAGAGACAGGTAGGGTTATTTTGGAAGGTGCGAGGGTTGTTTGTTTTAATTTTTCTTTAAGTCACCAGAATGGTGTTAAATATAATTTCCATGAAATGCTCCAAACCCACTGCATTTGCCTGGGTGTATTGTTTTTCAGGCTCTCTCCCACCTCTAATCAGCTATGATTCGGCACAGTTGGCAGTCTCTGCTCAGCAAGCAGACTGTCTGAATCACAACTCAGCCCTAGAAAGGATGGTCTTTCTAGGTCAGGGCTAAATATACTGACTATGGGGGTGAGCATGGAAAAGTTCCCATTCCAGCTGCTATCCTGCACTGAGTCTGCAGGGATAAAACTCCCCACCTTGACAGAGTATTGTGAGGCTTCATTCACTGGGATGTGCAAGGGGAAGAGGGAAGGTCCTGTGGAGTCCCTGCCCCACGGCAGCGAGGGCCTTGGGGGCCGTGGCATCCGGGAGCTGCTCAGAGCAGCCTCACCACGGAGCTGGATGGAGAAAGGGCATCGGAGCAGTCCCTGTCACCTTGGCATGAACTGGGCCCGTGGCTGTGCTTAACCTTGCTCTTTCCTGGGACTCACAGCTGGTGGGATCGGAGGGCTGGGTTCCCCTCCTGTCTGTGCCTGCCAGGCAGGGCGCCCCGGGAATGCGCTGCCTGCAGGATGCTGCTTGTTCTCCATCCTCAGGCAGGGAGGGACAGCTTCCAGACCTGTCCCTGGTCTGAGGGACACCTCCAGGATGGCTGCCTGGCAAGGAAAGCAAGCTGAGGCCACCCTGCTGTGCTGCAAAGGAGGGTACAGTGACATCCTCTGGGTGAGGACGCCCCGGAGCTCAGGGAGCAACCAGGGCAGCGCGGGGAGAGCCGAGCGCTCTCCTTGGGGCCGGCGAGCGCACGGAGCCCTCGGAGGCACGGCAGCTGTGGAAAGACAGCGCTCACCACATCTCCCTCCAGCCTGGTCCAGCTACTCCTCCAGCCCAGGGCTGACACTTGGCAATTCGGCTGGAAAAATTAGAGCACAAATCCATGTGCTGTTTGAAGTCAGTAATGAAACAAACTCCCGTTTCCAGGAGCGGGCCTGCATTTCCATTGGCCCCTTCCTATTAATTCTGTAATACCATCTTTCATTTTTATATAACACAACCAGCCTCCTGCAAGAGTTTTCTTTCCTTTTAGGAGATGAAGCTTCAAGATTGTTACAGTTGCTAGAGGCAACTATTCTGCAAAATCTTTTTATAAAATGTATTTATCTAATTAAAAATCTTTTAACAGCACCATGCCTGTAGGATCAAAAATCTCATTTATACTGTGCAGGACTGGAGCAAGTATTTGCTGCTTCTGTAGAGCCACAGATAAACAGGGACTGGAGGGGCATAAAATGACTGCTCCAACCCAGCTAATCCTAATGCACCTTTTCCAATAAAAAAGTGGGCTCCGAGACCTCTCTGGTTTATTATTGGAAGAAAAGTAATGGGGAGGGAGGAGGAGTAAGCTTATAATGGAGTCAATTCAATGTAGTTGGCAACAAGAGTAGAACAGCCTTACATCAGTGACATTTTCCAGTGAAACAAACCTGTTGTACAGAGAACAATTTTTAATTAACTCTATATCTCATGTGTCGAGGAACGTGAGCAAACTTCTTTATGACTTTACTTTTGGCTGCAAAGTGTATCCCAGTTTTTATTCTCCAAGAATAGATCCATGAGGTGAGTGGCAGGGAAGAGAGGGTTTCTAAATATGCATGTGAGACGGTACAAAGCAACTTTGCAGGCACTTTATTGATTTTATCTGCTTCTTTTTCATGAGGCAGAGCATTTATTAAACACTAAATGGTACTCAGAGAGTCTTTAAGAAGACAAGGCTTGTTGAAGTTAGTGGGGAGTTTGGAGAAACCGAGTATTTGTTGCTCAGCCTTGACGAGAAGAGCCCAGGCTGCCCAAACTGGTGGCCAGGGTAGCCCTGTCATCGTGGCAGTGCCATTGACCTGCTTTGGTAGCTCTTGTGGTTGCAGGAGTGGCCCAGGAGCTGCTGGTGGCCCAGGGTGGACATCCCTCTGCTCTCCTGTGCCCACTGCAGAGCCCACTCTGGACTCTGACCTAATGAAGGGAGAAAAAGCTTTTCCTTTGTGGTGGCATCACCGTGTCCCACGTCCTGGCTCTCCTCTGGTGGGGGGAGAATGATCCCTGGTAAAATGGGACAAAGCTCAGGTGGGGGACCAGAGGAGGTGACTGTTTTCAGGTCTGGGGTTGGCATGAGTGACTTCTCAGGGAAATCAGGAAGAATCTGGAGGTGTCTGTGCCGTGTCTGTGCCATGCTGCAGCCACGCTGAAGCTCAGTGTCGTGTCTGGAGACGTTTCTCCAGAAACCAAAGCGACCAAATCACAAAGTGAAACACTTGCTCTGTGTATTTTTTTTTTAACCTATCCTAGCTCAAAATGACTTCTGCTCTTAATTAACTTACCCAATCAACACCATCAACCAGGCCCTGCCAGCTGCTGGCGTGTCTGGTTTGGCCGTGTTTCTCTGTGCTGGTGAAGATGTGCTCAGAGCAGGGCAGAGACTTGCATTGGCTGCAGCCTGAACTGGTGTGAGACAGAAAAAACCACAGAGAATGAGTGTGAAAAGCACATGAGCATCTCTTTGGCTTTGCCCATCTTTTGATTCCAGGAACTTTGTTCAAAATAGATTGCTCTCAGGGCCACCAAAGGAGGTTGATGATTCCCAGTCAAGCTGAAAAAATGAGTATTTCATGAGGCGTTGAAAAGGAGTTTAATAGAACTGCCTATAAACCAATTGGTTTCACTTCTGGTCCTGAGGCTCACCAAAACTCAGGTATTTCTGTCAGTGGGGGTCCCTGCCTGGCCTGTACCCCAGCACTGCTCCTTCCACTGGTGTGCAGAGATCAGACATAGGAGTGGGGTGTTGAACAGCATAGATCATAGGGGAGCCGAATTTGTATGCTTTAGCACAAATTAGATTGCATTTCTAAAATCCTAATAAGCATAGAGATGGATCCAGAGGGATTGTTACAAACCAAAGCAGAATAATAAGCTCATCCAGAATTTAGCTAATGGACGAGAGGAGAGGCAGTTCTCAAGTAATGGGCACATCAAATGAAGCAGAGAGCATCTCTCCAAGAAGAAACACGAGCCTGGGCTGGGATGCTGGGGCCTGCACTGGGACATGGAGGGACTTTGCAAATTGTGGCTGTGCTGATGAGTGGGGAGCAAAGTCTCGCTCTTAAATATGAGAGTCAAGGAAGTACTTTAGGTATTGATGAAAAATTGCTTTTAGGAGACCAAGTTCCTTCATTGAAACGAATGGAGAATTTGTCATTGACTGCACTGGGATCAGCACTAGACCTGTAACGAGGAAATAATAATGGTCTTGTCTGAGAAATTTAAAAAAAATAAAAAAAAGAGCCAGCATTCAGAGCATCCCCTAACGTTCTGTGTGGCTCTAGGAACACTGTACTTGGTGAATCATTTCTCTGTTAGATAGAGCATTTGTTCGGCTCCTGATTTATCTCCAAGCAAATTTAGACTACTCAAAATCGATTTGCTCATTACAATTTTTCAATGCCTATGGGCAAACTCTTGGCTTCTGCTGTTCCCTGTTGTTGTTCCTGCAGAGCATTGGCTGCCTGGCTCACGTGGGCCTGTGCTCCCTCCCTGCCTGCGTGACGAGATGCTATAAATCGAGGCTGGGGGAAATCGCAGCGCCCCGCGTTGCACAGGGCTGGGATTCGTGGCTCAGAAGGGCTCTGTTGCACCACTCTTACATGGTCAGCCCCAAAATTCTGATTCCCTTTTTCGAGAGTCAGTTCAAAGCACCTGTTCTTTAAAAGAACTGGGTGCACACGTTAACAGGCAATAAAGAAATCCAAAGCACATCAGGCAGCAGCTGAAGAGACCTTAAAAGGCTTCCCTGAGAGCCACGGAGCCAGGAACCTGCAAATACCCATTAATGAAAGTTATTTTGCTGATGCAGGTTTCTCACAATAATGTGATTGGGTTGGATCGCTGTTTGGAAGGAGGGGACCTAGGGAGCATCCCTGGACATTATCCTGGGGAGCCTTTTAAGGCAATACCAGCCCGGCGTCAGCACATTTTATGGACACTGCTGCAGCTCCTCTAGCTACTTGCTGGATGGGATTCAAGCAATAGCCTGGAGGGGACTTTACAGACCTCTGGCCTTTTCTGTTGAAGCTGCTGCTTACCCAGGATCCTGTCCAAATATTATTTAGATATTCCTATTTGGCCTCCCTGTTTAGAATTTTAATTACATTTGGCTGTTCCACATCCCGTCAATCCAGTTTCGTGCTCCAGTGGGTGCTCCTCAGCACTGAGCACTCGTTACCTGTGGGGGCACCGAAGGATCCTTCAGCCTTTATCACTCGCACTTCCTCTGAGGTTCTGAGGTTTGCAGCCCTGCCTGTCCCAGAAGAGCTTTCCCAGGAGGTGTCCCACTGCAGGAGCAGATCCTGCTGGTTTTAACCTGTGTAAGGAGCTCTGTTGAGCTGCAAGAGCAGCCCAGGCTGAGCTCAGCTCTGTTATCAGGAGGTTCTGTGATCCTCTGTGCAAGAAAGCTGCTGTTTCTAACTCGTACAAGTGACACCCAGGTTTGTCTCATGTCAGACTCAGCAGCTCCTCCGATGTTGGGTTTAGCACTGAGCCTTCCTGCCTTCACTGGGATCCTTTGTTCTTGCAGTGCCTTACACCAAACGCATTTTTTGGAAATGCTAAGAATTTGCATGATATTAAAATGCATGTTCCGCTGGGCTTTCCAGTTAATTCTTTCTCTTTTTTTTTTTTCCCCTAACAAATAGGGCTCAGTTTTACCATTGTTCGATTTTTTTTCTTTTATTTAAGCAAAATTTTCAGCCATTCAGCACCTCTGTTGAGATTTTTTTCTTTCATTACTTTATGGCAGATGAAAGTTAAGAGGTCCAATTACTAACATTTTATGATAGCACAGAATATTATTAAAGCACTTAAGAGGTTATTAACACCTTTTATGTACCTCATTATTTAAAAGCCTGCCATATTTAATCATTTTAGCACCATTAAATTGGCATTAACAACAACCCTATGACTTACACTCAGAAATGTCACCATTTGACAACACTAATGCAATAAAATATCTCACAGAAACCTGGAGGCACCAGGTGAACTATAAAAAAAACACAAAAAATTGGGCTTTTTCACGGCTTCCAACCACAGAGAGCTGCAAGGAGAGCCCTGGCAGTGCCCACCTCGCCCTGCTGGCAGTGCCTGCTCCGGAGAGCCAGGAGGGAGCTGGGGGAATGCGTTTGGCAGGAAAAGCTGGGCTTGTGCAGGACCCTCTGCAGTGGGTGAGGGACACGAGGGACACTGAGACCTCCCTGTGCAGAGAAGCAGGAGCTGATCCTAGGCCAGTCCTCTCTGGAGTCCCAGCGCAGCCGAAGGTCAGAGGACTTCCCTGGGCAATGGGAGTCCTGGGAATCCTTTTGTGTCCCCGTGGGTGCTGTGGCACCTTTGCTGTGTCCACGCCACAGCACAGGCTCAGGCTTTGAGGGCCCTTAACTCCACGACTGTCACACTCCTCCCTGTGCCTGGCGATGGATGAGCACCTCTGGCAGGTGAGGGAACAGCAAAGCCCTTCATGCCCTGTCCTGCCAGGGCCCCTTGTTCACAGGAGTTACCCGTGTGCCATTCCCTCTTGAAGCTGTGGAATTATCTCTCCTGTGACTCTCCCCTTGGATCCCTTCCCTTCCTTTCTTCCCCTCTCCCTGTGCTGGGGGGCTGACACACAGCCTGCTGGTTGGTGACTGCACACTCAGCATCTGCCTCTAGCCTCTGATTATCAAGGACAAAACCCAACAGCAGACTGGAACATCACGTTAATCGAGTCAGAAATATTATTTTTACAGCCTTCCTATTATTTCTAACAACCTGCTAAAAGCCAGTGGGACTGGGTGGGTCGGAAAAGCTCTGGCGACATTGGAAGTGTTCCAGCCCCTGGAGTTTTCCCAGCTCCTGCAGTTTTCAGCTCACCAGCTGAAGGTTCGATTCATGTGGGACTCTTCTACAGCAAAATATGGGATGAATTGTGTTTTCTCTGTAAGGTTTACAAATAAATTCCTTTCCCATAATCATTATTTTCATAGACAAGTGTTACTAATATATTTTGGCATTTTAAAGCACATCCTTGAATTTACCCTGGCAACTGCTGTACAGCTGAACACACAATCAGGGAAATCTATTCCATGACTTTAGTAGTATTTGCATTCTTTGTGATGATCCAACGGGGGGGGGGAAAAATGAAAAAAGTCCCAAAAGCCCGAAATTTAGAGCCATAAAAGGCCTCCTGAGTTATTTTTCAGATGTTGGCACTCAGACAAGTGACTGTGTCAAAAACCCCAACAGGTCTATGTACAAAACCATCTGCTGGAAGGCTGCCAGCAGCACTATCAGGATATTAGTTCAGCCTTTTGGGGAGGGTAAATGTCAGTGTTTGTAGCTGGGAAGGGTCGGGGCGTTCGGTGTTAACGAGGCTGCCTGCCCACAGCCAAATCCCCCCTGCCTACGTGACCTGTGGGCTCTTCCCCGTTTCCATTGCCCTTGAAGGGATGGATTAATATTCCAGCCCAGCCACGCTTGGGTTTGGTTTGCTGTTTGTAATACGTCGATGTCTGCAGCAGTTAAATGCTGGTAGGTCTTCGGGTCTGTTAAACAAATTATGGGAGCCTTTAAACATCATTGCGCTGGGCTTCATCCCCCACAGCCAGCACACAGATCGCTCAGGTGCGAGTGGAGAGGAGGGAACAGGGCTGCCTGCCAATCCCCCTCTCCAGCAGAGCCAACTCCCTGCTTATCTGGGAAGGCGGGGGGGTTCATGAGCGTGCCTTGGTGTAGGGTTTAACAGCAGTGCCCCGGCCCTGAGGACAGAGCTGTGTCTTGTTTTCTTCCCCAGGTCTGGCTCTATCTCTCCAGGTGTCTCTGGTATCTTTGAAGTTCCCTGGCCCTCCTCCCTCCGGCTCCCCCACCCTTGTCAAGGGTTTTTTGGTTATTTGTCTGTTTTAGCACCCTTCCCTAGAAGCTCTGCCACGGTGATGGAGCTGGGCCATGTCCTTGGCACCTGGGCCGTGGGGTGCACCCCTGCAGGACCCTGGGGAGAAGGGAGGCTGTGGCTGGGCTGTGTGTCTGAGGTCTCCCTGCCCCAGCTGCTGCTGCCAGCTGGGGTGTTTGGGACAGGAGTGTCTCTGCAGGGCCGGCAGCAGCTCCCCTTGCCATGGGCAGAGTGGGCCCGATGCTCCTGCAAGGGGCTGTGCCAGCAAAGTGAGCGATCAACGTGGGCAAGGGCTGGGCACCAAGGGGAGGAGCTGCTGTACATTTATGTGCTATGCTGTATAATGCTGTTCCGAAAATGGCAAAGCCCAGATCCTGCCTATGTGAGCAGGTTTTATCTGTCACATCAATACAGTTGCAGCACTCAGTGCTGTGGAACAGCTCCCATGTGGCTTTTCCTACCAAGTCTTCACTACCAAAAGAGGTGTGAGTTTTATTTTTTTTTTCTTTATGGGTAGATAGCTAATGAATGGTAACTATTTTCCTGTAAAATCTGAGGGTGATGAGACTCCAGACCTAAAGGCAGCATTGCTGGGTGAGAGTAGCCACGGGTCACTTGGCATTGGCCAAAGGAAATGGTTCGGTCCCTGTGGTTATTTCAGACTCCCTATTGCTCTTTGCCTGCTGAGTTAACTTAAAAACCTGTCTCAGCCCTTGTTCTGCTCGTGCCTAGGAGCTGCCCTGGAACGTTCACCCCAGCCTGTGCAGCCAGGCCAGCAGAAGGTTCTAGTTTAGCCTGCCCTTCCTCGGTTGAGGGGACCATCTCCTCAGCAAGCAGAGCTGGGCAATTTGGCTGTGTTTTGCAGAGTGTCACCAGCCCGGGCTGGTACAAACCCAGGATCATTTATCATCTGGGGCTGTGATGGATGAGGTGATGCGAATTGGTGGCTCTGGTCCATTAGTGTTGGAACCGACTGATCTCCTTACTGGCAGCCTCAGCTGGAAAGGCTCTCGGTGCCCTGTGGCACCTTTCCCTCCTTGGAGGAGGCCCCTGTCCTTCGGGGGGGACTGTGAGCCATCAGCACGGTGACCCCTGAGATCTTGCTGCCTCTGCTTTCCGGAGCTCTTTCCTATTCCGCCAGGGCTCTGCGGATCCTCCAATTCCTGCTGCGAGGCCGAGTCAGCTCCCTGGGGACAGTGCCCAGGACCCCCGGGCAGGTGAGGCAGATCCCACAGCTACTTTGCAGTCTGGGATTTGCGTGTCTGCATAGCGGCTGCTTTGCAGCACCGAGTTATTTGCATTTGTGTGGTTTTTTTCTGCCCCAGATCCCACAGCGAGCTGTGCTCAGAGCTGCTGCCTCTCGCACGCAGCACAGCCCGGGCTGGCTCACTCCTGCAGCTCACCTGGTGCTCGCCGCAGATTCAGCGGTTCAAGTTAAAGTTAGCCCTGGCTTTTAAGGTCTGTTCCAACCCATTTAACTCCTCGGCTTTGTGTGGAAAAACAAATGGGAAATATAAAAGCTTACATCAGCTCCTGCCACTCGAAAAGTGATTGGGAAAGCTGCAATAAATTTACAGTCAGAAAAAGAACTGTGTGTAAACTCTCACTTTGTTCAAAGACAGTTTATTATCAAAGGATAATTTTAGGTGACAGTTGTTGCTGGGGTATTTTGTGCTTTTTTTTTTTTTAATTATTACTACATTTTAGTTATACAGCGTAATTCTTGAACAGATACTCAAGCAAGCTAGATTGGCTCATCATTCCTCTTTAATTCCACATCATGTCACTTTGGAAGGGAAATGGCTTGGTAAAAGCCAGAGAGTTCAGATACGATGCTGGCAGATCGTTATGAAATATTCACAAGACATTTAGTTTAACTTGGTGCTAATTGAACACTGACAGCACAAGTTACTCCTGCCTGCAGCAATAGTCTATCACGTTTAGGCAAGTGGCATTCCTTCCCCTTTGATGCTCTCCGAGATTGGAGGCTGTGAGGGAGCACAGTTAACAACCAGTAAACACTCGGGGAGCAGCACTGGAGACAGATCCTGCACGGAGAATCCTCCAAAAAGTGGAGAGAGTTTATTTGCACAGGGGCTGTGATAAGGCTTCAACTCTGTCAGTGAAAATACTCAGTGTTAGGTGAGGGGTGACTCTAAATTGATATGGATTTTTTTTTTTTAAATATCTTCCTGAGTGAAGACTATTTGCAGACTACCCAGTGTCACTTTTCTGAAGCCATGGCCTGAAAGCCTCCTTGCCTTTTGGGTTCCTCATCTTGAGATGAGAGGTTGGCAGGGCAGTTGTAGCTATACTGGTGTAACTCTGTATTTTTCTATGGAGACGTGGCCTTGTTTATTTCTTTCCTCTTTATTTCTATAGCTCAACAGGCTGTTTACTGATATTTGTGAATTTGTTTCTTATTTGTCAGTCCAGCTTCCCTGTGGACATTTAAGAACAGGAATTTTCCTACCATTTTAATTGTCTCTTATTCCAGAGCCAAGCAGAATTTGAAGCAGAGTGTCAATGCCATCATTTTAGTCATCAGCCATGACGTGCAGTCTAAGTAGCTTGGATCAAAACTCGGTGCCCAGCTTTGCCTGAAACCCTCTGGCCATCTGTGCCTTAGATGCAGTCATCTGCCTTGGGTGCCTCAGTTTCCCCGCTATGGAGAAAGGCCAAGCTGTTACTCACGGACTCTTCTCATCCTCCCATTTGGAGGAGTTTGCTGCAGACTCCTCCTGTGTGGCCAGCACAGGGGGTGCCCAGCAGGAACAGCTGCCTCAGTAGGGACCCTGCAGCCCGTGCCAAGCACATTTTGTCACTCTCGGTGTAGCTGAAGGACTGAGTGGCTTCCACGTGCAGCAATGTCTTAGAGAAGTGACCCAGGACATTTTTCATCTACCAGGGGAAATGTCTCTGTCTGCCTAATTCGCCTGTCCCAGGGAGTTAAACCGGAGTCACGGATGAGAAGGTGTTAATGAAACTGGCACTGAACACTGAGGTGAGAGTGGCTTCGATTTCAGGAATTCCTCCAGCAAACGGGGTGGTGACTGTGCACTTGCTGGCTGTAGAAAGGCAGGTGGTAGTGCAGCCACCACGACTGACCACAGGTAGTAGTGGTACAACTGGTAGTAACCATCCAAGAGCTCCAGCAGCTCGGAGTAAAGCACTGCTGTTCAGTGCTTGTACAAATGCAGGGGAAAATGGGCATCCCCTTCCCCATAGCCCTGATGGGAAGCTACAAATGGGTGTAAACAGCCAAGGAATGAGAGTTAAAATGTGAGGAGTATTGCACAGGCAGCAGTCACAGCACACACTGGTGCGGAGGCTGTTTTTCCCTTTTAAACAGAAATCGTTGGGAATGGGGAGGGCTAAGAGAGCATTTAGAGGACGTATCTGTGACTTCTTTGAAGCTTGGGGTAGGGTGGAGGGTGAAGGATGGTTTCTGAGCTGGACAGGCTGGAAGCAGCAGCTGATGATTTATTGTTGGGGTGATCCCCACTTCACTTGCCTCCAGTGGCAGTCGTGGTGAAATAGGGATCACCCCAAAAGAGCTCCTGTCTGAGGTGGGAGACACCCAGCTGGGATGGCAGAGAGGAGGGACCAGGTGAATTGAAGCAACTAAGAAAAACACAGTTTCATCAGCAGAAGGTTTTTGCGGCCCAAGCAGATTCAGGATATAAGGCCATGGCTGAGCTGAAAGCCATAGAAAGGGAGCCTTCCTGCCCTGGAGTTTTACACAAGTTGGATGATGGCTGTAGATAATGATCTGCTGGGAAAACACACCTTGCTTTCAACAAAAACATATTTTCAAAAGCCAAGGATGCAACACTGGACGGAAAGAGCTTCCAGACTTCCTTTCCATAGACCCCCCACCCTCGGGTTGTTGAATATCACTCTCCCAGTGATGCTGTCCTTGGGAGGGCTGAATAAACTTACAGCCCCCCTCTGCAGAGAAGCAGCAGCAGAGGGAGGGCCATGAAATGTCCTGTCCTCCCCCAAATCCTGCTCCAACTGGCTCCCATAAGCATTGCTCCTCAGGAGGGAAAACAAATGAGCCTTTCAAAACTGTTTTACTTAATTCATTTCATTCTGGGCTAGAGCAAGGCAAACAGACAGTGGGAGGACTTCGCTGATAAAGTTTTTTGGGGTTTTTTTTTTTCAAAAGCCGAGAATACCAGAAGATAACACAACAGCAAATTAATGCATATTTTAAACCCTTGTAGCTAAACATTCCCTTTTGGGGCTGCGCCAGGTATCTCATGGTGCCAGTGAAAATGGGATACAGATGTTCACTTGTTTGGATGGAGACACTGCAATAATTCATGCCTGCTGCAAATGATCAGCTGCCTCGTGCTCACAAAAGAATACTCTGATCTTTTTGTCAGGAATAAGAAAACATATCCCCTTTACCTATATTAAGGAAAATAAGGCCTGTAAGAGCTGCGAAATGTGTTTTCCAGTTTGCAAAATGTAATTTCTGTTGTAGCACCGCAGCCTGTGTTGGTAAAAGAGCAAGCAGCACGATTCCAGTCCAAGGTGTCCTCAAGCCAAGGGGAATGGGTTGGTGTCTGGGACAGGTATATGGAGCATTAAAATACCTGCTGTGGAATGTATATCCACAGAGGAGCTTTGGGATGTTGCCCCTGAGACTTTTTTCTTTGTTTCCTTTTTTACAACTTTAGCTTTAAATATTTGCATCTTTTGGTAAGATGAATTTAGGTGGTTTTAACGTGTTTTACCTCTGACTTTGAACTCGCTTGTGGTGAAAATAACCTCCCAGAAGTGCACGGTAACAGTGCTCAGGAATGTGGGGTGTCTGTTTTCATGGACACTACGGAAAAGGGAGCTGAATACCCCAAAAACACACAGGGACGTGAGGAGAAAGAGCTGAGCCCATCAAGCTGCAACACAACAGCAGGGCTGACACTCACCTTCTGCTTTTCCGTGTACAGCAGAGAACTGCAAAACTGGCATCTGCCACAAGGATTTGTTCCATCCCTGAATACCTGCACCGCTGGTTTCCCCCCCGTGCTGCTGTCAGGAGAGGTACAAACAGGTTCACACCTGCTGCATAGCTCGGGGTTGAAGGAATGCATGTGCAAATTTGGCAGGTAGGAATTGCTCTCCTCAAATCAGACTCCACTTCTTGAAATAGGAGCTCTCTGCTTTCCCTGCCTGCTGTTCTATTTTTCACTTTCTTCTTGCAATGCCCGTATTAAAATGAAGATTTTTATAACTTTTTTTTTTGTTTTTTTTAAATCTTCTTAATTCATTTTCGTGGTGAGGCTGGCTGTAACCAAATCCAAACTGGCACTTCTGGGAATCCAGCCCCAATGTTGTATGAGGGTTTTTTAAAGGTGTGCACGGTTTTTTCTCTCACTCCCCCAATTTTTTTTTTTTCTTGGTAATTTTTGTGATGTGGATTTGGACCCGACACAACTGGCATCATTTGGGATGTAATGACTTTTTCTCTTGGTTTATCTGGGAGGTGTTTAACCTTTTGCTCACCTTTCTCAAGTTGTAGGTTGACTTCTAATTGAAAAATCCCATTTAGAACCCACCGAGAATCTTTGGATTCAGTGCACTTAAATGCAGCGCTTTATTTCCCTATTTTTTCAACTGTTTTTCTTGGCTTAAATGACTCACCAGATTTTTTTTTCCAATTTAATGAAAAGTTTTGGCATTCTGAAAGGGCATTTTTTGCAGGACTAACTGTTAACTGATTGTTTCTTCCTGTTACTGTTTACTACATTGTAATTGTAGTTTTTCACGTTGGTGCAGACCATGGACAACCCCAGCTGGGCAGATATAGATATATAGAGATATAGATATAGATATATATATGCAGACTATTCAAAACTTTCCAAGGGAATTGTGGATCCCTGGATAGCAAACTTCTCTCTCCAACAGCTGAATACCTTTTCTCATTTCTCTGTGGACTCCTCGAAGGCCCCAGCCCCTAGAAGTCCACAGAGCACAGCTAAAAACTGTTTCAGGTTCATTCCCACTTGCTCACAGAATGTAGTAGTTCAGCCAAGACGTGCTGCCCCACTGGTGTTGCTTCACTGGAGCAAGTCACAGCCAGAAATAAAGGCAGGGTCTATTTTTTTCTTCTCTAAGTATGTTCAAAACATGAATTTCCATGAGTTTCCAACATAAGACCTATATCTGCATGGTAAGTAGAGTCACTTTCACTTGCAAATGAGGTTGGATCTGCTAAAAAATCTGCTAATTTGCAATAAAAATAGCATCCATCTTTGCTCTGCAAATATAGCCTCTTTGAAAACTGTCCCATTTTCAGAACTGCAGCAGCTTGTAGGATGGGAGAAAGGGGAAGGAGGAAATACCTTGCATTTGAAGTCACTTCGTATTTCTCCAGGACTATTTCACACACCTTTAGTCATTATGTTGCATTTTGCGTTGTCACATTAATTTTCACAGTAACAGACTGATATAAACAGTGCGGCTGCAGTGCAGAAGCAAGGGAAGCTGGATTGATTGGGAGGGAGAAGGATTTGTTCAGACATAAATATCTCCTGCCATATTGAGGGGAGTTAAAAAAAAATGGCCAGCCAAGAAATTGCTTTTTTGTAGGAACGTTCTGTTTCTCTCTTTTTCCTATTTTTTTTTTCCCTTTTAATACATGCTTTAATGTGAGAGACCAGGAACAAGGGGAAAGAGAGTAGCTATTGAATGAGTCTGGGGTGCTGAATCCAGCTGCTCTTTGAGAGGGTGAACCTGCAAGGAAATGGGAGACAAGGAAGGTGAAGGGGTGTGTGGAAGATGGTATTAAATGAGGAGGCCTGGTCATGTAAGGTCTTGTTGGGGAAACTGCTGACTTTCTTGCAGGTTAAATGCTTGAAGGAATTGCAGAGTCAGGCTCCTAGAAAATGAGGGCACACACCAAAAAATCAGCACCTCAGCACACAACCAGGTGAGCACATCAGGTGCAGAGAGGAAAGCCGGTGCACTGCCTTCTCTCTGATCTCCCTGCACCCCAGGAAGGATGCAGAGACTGCAGAGAGGAGCAGGAATTGCTGTCCCTGTACAGCAGCACCTACCTGGCCATCACCTTTATCCCCCGGGATGGGGTTGCTCTGTGCAGCTCTGTCCAGACTTTGAGGAAGCTGTTCTAGCACTCACATCTGCTGGCTTGGCAATGCTGCTTTTGCCCTGCCACGGCCAGTGAGATGACTTTCAGTGCAGGCTGGAAACATTCCCTGGGCTCCCATGGCTTTTCCTTTAAGGGAGGAGCTGAGAGATGCCTCAGCGTTGGAGCTGATTGAGTTCTCTGCTGGCACTTGTCACTCCTTGAGTATTCTGGGCTAGAGCTTGTGGTCTGGTGTAAGAAAATAAATCCGCCTCTGAGGAGGCTTGAAGAAAAGTCCCAGTATCTGATCAGAGGTTTTGCTATTAAGGATGGGAGCAGTTGCAGCTCCAGGAATGCCTTATTCCTCACACTTCTCCTGTGCTAAGGACAGCTGGGATGGGTCACACCGTCCCTCGTGCAGCATCTGAGCCTTGAACTGAGGTTTCCACTCGATATGTCCAAGTTTCTGACACCAAAAGCCTTGGGTGGAAACTTGCTCATGTCTGGCTGGTTGGCAGCAGGCAAAACTCTGAAAGGAAGAACAGCTAATTGCATATTCATAATGGCACATACTTGGGAAAAGCCCTTCATTGCTGCTGTGGTGGATCTGGAAGTTCACCCCTGTCCACGCTCGGCAACATCCACCCCCAGTCTCTGAAGAACGTGGATCAAGCAGAGCTTTTTGGCCCTTCTCCTCTGAGAAAGAACCACTAATTTCTTCAGTTGGAGCACATTATTTTTTTAACAAAAGAGCATGATACAGCTCTATACACCAGTTGGAAGCAACGTGATTTGTGTCATGAATACTAATACGCATTTGACGGTATCCTATAAATTCAACACGTTCTGAAGAGCGTTAACAAGAGTTGTAGGAACCATACTTAAATTCTGCCCCTACTTTTTTGTCAATTAAAGGAAAAGGAAGCTGGTGAGAGTCTGTATTTGTATCCAAAACAAATATGGCTTGGGTCACGGCAAGACTTCTGCACGCCGTGCTAGACCTGGGTCTGCAGCACATTCATTGATTTTTGTCTCCATGAATCACCCTAAAGCTATAGGCAACAAAAGCTGAAGCTATGTAGATGTGATTTCTAGTTCATTTGTTGTTCATTAGAAAGATTTTGTCTCTCTCATTTGCGGCACCCCTGCTGCTGCGTGTTCATTAGGAGAATGGAATGTATTCCAAATATTTCCTAGCTCTGGCAGGGCAGATGGTGGAAAGTAATTTTCCAAACTCTTCTGGAAAAGGGCGGGGGGGTGGGGTGGGGGGGGAACATACCCAAATAACCCCAA
>VZTA01027640.1:521149-544553 GCA_013398855.1 Mohoua ochrocephala
GCAAAAGGTCTTTGTTCCAGAGCATGGAGATCAGTAAGTACTCGTCCTGCTGCTCCCGGGGAGGGTGCGGGAGGTGCCCGGGGTGCGGGAGTGCCCGGCGGCCCCGCCGCGGGCGGGGAAGTTCCCGCGGGGGCTCCCGGCGGCGCCCGGGACCCTTGGCTGCGATGCGCTTTCCTGGAGTGGTTTTCCTCCCCCCTCCGAGCGAGCCCCTGTCTCTCATCTGTTGCAGCTGGGATGTCGCTGCGGGTGTGACACGGCGCGGGCCGGGCTGGTGGAGCTGCCCGGGATCAGCCTCCCCCGGCCGCTCCCCGCCGGCACCGGGGCTGAAATCCCCGCTCTTCCCCATCGCGGCTCCATCAGCACCCGCGTCTCGCCCCTTCCCCGCGATGCCCCGGTGCCTCTGCCCCGCGCCTTCCCCTTCTGCGGGGGTGATGCTGGGGGGCCCCCGAGCCTCCTCCGGGGGTCTGCACTACCCCCGTGTAAATCCGCCCTCGCCTCGGTACCGGGGGGGCCCCGCGGTCCGGACACCCGAGTAGGGTTTGTGTTTGGGAACCTGTTCCCCTCGTCTCCAGCCCCTCGGGGCTTTTTGTTCCGAAGGGCGATTTGGGTTTTTTCATTAATATTTTTCAACCCTCGCAGAGTAGCAGTGAGGGCAGTGCCTGACCTAAATATCCACCACTTCTCCGTGTGCTCTTTCCCTCTTGGAAATGAAGTGCACGGAGGTGAGAGAGAAGGAATATTACTGCTGAGGGGAGAGGAACGAGTTGGGCTCTTTGGCAGTTTTGAGCAAATGGTATTTTCTGCAAAGGGAAGGTTTTCAAGGCATCCCAGACCGGGCGGGTTGTCAGGATTGTACCCTGCTTAGCACCTTGTTCAGTGCCGTGAAATCCAAACCCTGCACAGACTAATGCAAAATGGCCCAAAAGGAAAACTTGGGAAAGAGTCTGGATTTTGCATATATTCCTGGCACTGCGACGGGGCAGGCTGGCGCTCGGTGCGTGCAGGGAGAGCCAGCTGAGCTGTGCCTGTTTCTGCTAGCACAGGATCTGCCCCGTTACCTCCAGCGGGGCTGCAGAGCATCTGTCCCTTGGTATTTTGGATGGCTTTTGTCCAGTGTCATCTGCCTTCTCCTTCTCCAGTTTCATCGCTGT
The DNA here is from genome assembly GCA_013398855.1 of Mohoua ochrocephala. NCBI lineage: Eukaryota > Metazoa > Chordata > Aves > Passeriformes > Acanthizidae > Mohoua > Mohoua ochrocephala. Next base: position 522,301 of record VZTA01027640.1, read on the forward strand.
TTAATGCAGGTGTCTGAGTCCCGGAGAAGGTCTGCAGGCATTTGTATACTGGGTACTAAAATGTGTTCATTCTGAATTTTAGCATAAACCATACCCTTTGTACTGTATGCACTTTTAATCTTGATTTAATCTCATTCGTGTTCAGACAAAACTAAGCTGGATTTGCCTGATTTTATTAACACTACCGGTACTGAATAGACCATTATTCTTCCCTGACTTTAACAGGCCGGGCTAGATGTGCATACCAATAGCAGTGTATAAATAATGAAGATGCAGTTCTTTTTTGTGTCAGCCAGTTGCTGAACATAAACTGTGTCCCACAGAATCCCAAGGATGAGAGACTTTACTTTGTGTCTGATCAAGGCTCATGGTTATGATAAAAGTTGTGAATTAAAATGTGTAATGTCTTTTGAAGAAAAAGCTTCTATTCCAGTCTAACTCTTGGCATGAGGTTTTGTTGGAACAACTCAGGCTTTTAATTTCACTCCTTGACTTTTTAGAAATAGCATAGTTTATAATTTTTTCCCCCATTTTTTTCAGCATATGAAAGGCTTGGTAGGAGGCAGGTGCTGCTTACGGATGGGGGGTGTGAGAGACTGGGGACAGTGAATTACACCGGAGGAGACCTTGTGCCTGAATTCGGATGGGTGTTGTGGGAGCCTCGCGCCTGATGCTCCCGAGGTCCTTCCCTGACTTGTCCCCTGCCCTCTGTCAGCTCCGGGGTCCTGACACTCGGGTGCTGAGTTCGCATTAGCTCCTGGGAGCCTTGGACTGAGCTTCCTTACTGCTGCCCTTCCTTATTTTGTGTCGGTGTAGGTTTCTTATCGCCAGTGTTATTATTTCTTTCCTGCTGATGGCGGGCAGCCTTCGCTCACCCCTGTGCTACAGGAGAGCTTTGGTGGCACTGCAGGGTTGTTACCTGATCGCTTCCTCCACCTGGCTCCGGTGGAAAGGGCAGAGCTGAGCCTCCCTGAGATAAATTCATTCTACGGCGTTTTTCCTCCTCCAGTCGCTCGATTTTGTGTATCTTTCTGCTACGACTTTGAGGGAACCTCAGAGCAGCTACCACCAGATGCTCCTTCATTTTCCAGCCAAAATTTTCAGTTACCAGGCAAGAATGCTTCAGGAAAGTGGCACAGGGAGGGAACGTGCAAACTCCTCCGATTTATAACCATCTAAATAGGTTAACTGTCCAACCGATGCCCAACACCCTTTTCCTCGCAGGCTTTATTCCGTATGGCGGCTGCGGCGCTGCGGTGGAGGAAGCAGCTGGTTTCTGTGTGTGGCGCTCCCAGATTAGGATTATAAAAGGGCTTTTTGGGGGCGGGGGCGCGAGTCTCGCCCGCCGCCGGGCTGGAGTGCCAATATGCCGGGCGGTGCTAAGCAGCCAGACGTCTGCGGCAGTGGGCTCTAATCGCCTCGGCTGGGTGAAGGAGGTCAGGGGTGACCGGCGTGGCGGAAGAGGCTGTAAATAACTAATTATTTGGCGCGGGGAGCGGAGCGAGGAGCCGTGCCTGCCTCCCCACCGGGCACCGGCACCTGCCCGCTGCGGCCGTCCCGCGGGCACGGCTCCCGCAGGGCGCGGGTGCCAAGGTGGGGATGCCGCGGGCACCTGGGTGTCCCTGCGGGAGGTGCGAGGGCAGCTCTCTCCCGGCTGGGTGGCTCTCGGCGGAGGCTTCGCTCGTGCAGACACTTTGGTCGTTGTCTGAGGCGTTTGGGGTTTTTGGGAGGCGTCGTTGCATCTCCCGGGAGTCGAGGCCGATCCCCCCGACTGCAGCCCCGTGTCCGGCTGGGCTGAGCGAGCCGTGGGAGTGGGTTCCTGTCCAAGCCAGGACTTCCAGGTTTTCACATCCTTTGGTTTAATAACAAACCAAAGGCATATGGCTCAACCAGGGATCACGTCTCCTTTCCACTTTCACGCTGCTTTTCTGACAAATGCATTTCTTGACTGACACTCTGTCATCAGCAGTTATGGCTTATTCCAGGGCAGAGTGGATAAGAACCACATGCTTCTTTATTCCCCCACCCAAAGTTTTCCTCGTGGAGGGAAGCCAGAGCTGCTCCCAGTGTTTCAGCGAGCCCGAAAGTGCTTCCACAGAGGATGTTCGGTTTGTGGCATCTCGGTTTGACCTCCGCCAAACCGGGGAGTTCCTCGTGTCTGCCTCTGGCCGTGTGTCCGTGACAAGCTCTGCTTTTTGCTGAGATCAGCGTCCCAAGGTGCGATCCTGGAGGAGCAGAGCACGGGTGGCTTTAGCTTATGGTGGCCCAAGAGCTGTCTGCGTGTGCCCTCGGCCGTCCCAGGGGACCCGGACACTCTGCAGTCCCAGCCCTGTGGGTCCCATGTCTCATACGCAATGAAAGGCCTGATTCCCTCAGCCTGGACAGCACAGGGGTCTTTATTAAAATTACGGTTTATTTTGTGCCCTCAGGTAGTGGTTTTAATCTTAGTGTTTTATAATGGATGTCGAATGGGAGAATGAAAAGACACAGAGGAGGAGGAAATGCAGGCAAAATAGTCAAACTTTGTTTTTTTCCTGTGGGTGAACACCTGGCTTGTGCCGTGCCGCACAGCGGGACCGGCACACGGCACCAGAGGTGATCCTGTATAATCGGAGGTGATCATTTATCATGCAAAGTGGAGGCAAGACATGGTTCATTCTTCCTTTTCCGTCATTGTCAGGGTGTTTTCAGAGGAGGGTGTTTGCTGCAGTAAGTCCTGTTACCTTCTGCCATGGAGGCATCCCCCACCCCCCGAATGTTTGCCTTCGTTTGTTTAGTAGTGCGTTTTCAGATCCTGGTTGTGAGAGGACCAGCACTGAAGGGTGTGTGGGCAGCAGCAACCATATTCTTTTCCTTAAAGCCAGGAATTGCCAAGGTGGAGTCTGGGATCACCTCTAAATTTTTGGGATATTGAATTAGCTGCTACCACTGCTTCCTTTGCGAATGGAGAGAAGAGCACCTACAAACACGTGTTCTTACTTTTATTTGCTGTTGCTCACCGAATATGCTAATAATTTTAGATTTCCCAGGCTGAAGTTGGTGGTTTGATCAATCCAGTTTTAGAATGAATTTGTAAACCTAAATTATTAGTGGAGAGACATGAGGAGACCTTTCCAAGGGAAGTACCAAACTACATGGTGTCACTAATAGAGGGTAATTACAACCCAGCTCCTTTCCTGAGTAACTCATTGTACAGTCATGTCTGTCCGTGTTGTTTCATTCAGGTAGCAGCAGCCGTCAGAATTTGCTAAGCCTAATTAGTGAAAAAAAAGGTCATTTATTTGCAGTGGTGTCTCATGTGAAAACTGCCAGCCAGTTTGCTTCCTGGCGGGAGATCCCGTACTGGTGTGTGGTTTGTCTTATGAGATCCTTCCTGTTCTCTGGTACACTGTGCATCTGCTCCTGGCGGGTTTCATCAGAGTGATAAAGCCTGGCTGGAGAGCTCGTGAGGAGAGAGGTACAAGGGCCACTTCGCTGCAATTAAGTGGAAACTTGGTTCACGCCATGAGCACACTCCCAGATGTCCATAAAGCACAGGAATCGTTGGTGTCGACGGGGATGTTTTTATGCAGTGTCCTTCCTGCCTGTGTGGCTGAGCTGCTGGGTGATTATTTTATAACCATTTTGGCAGAAGGTGGGTCACTCAGGCAGGTCCCAGGTGAGGAAACGCATCACAGCCCTGCTCTGTCTGCGAGCGGCGCGGCCGAGTCCGGCGCGGGGAGGAACAGGGAGGAATTCTGTGGCAGCAGGATCTGACCCCTCATCTCCATCTTCCAGAGCTGATCACTGGCTGCTGTGTTGCTGCTTCCTTGCTGCAGGGAATGCAGTAGGGGCCTGGGAGCTCCTCCAGGAGCGATGGGTGAGTGTGGGGTGCAGTGGAGCGGGGCAGGGGCGATCCCAGCGCCGAGCGTGGGAGCTCAGGTTCCAGCTCCCTGAGTGCCAGCACCTGGAACCTGGACACTGCTGAGAGCTGGAGAGACCCTGCACACCACAGCCCCTGAGAGCTGGAGAGACCCTGCACACACACACACACACCCCCAAGGGCTGACAAGTTTTCAGTACTTGGGGAGATCTCAGGGTACTGTGTGTGCGTGCACACAGGCGTAAACACATCCGTGAAACTGAATTTAGTAACACAGGAAAGTGGCTCCAAACGAACTGGTTAATGAAGTAGTTGGTAGCCAGAGAAAGGAGCTGTGGGGTTTGGGTTTTTTTGATTGTTTTTTTAACGCAGATAAATTTCAGCTGTAAGAATTTATCGTTCAAATCAGAGGATTTGGGGAGCTATTGAGAGTAAAGAGAGCTTTGATGATTTGGCAAGGAATACAGCTTCTAAGGCAGCACTTTGATCTGCATTTTAAATGCTTCTTTGTAATGACAGTTTCACAATTTCTTTTCTCATTTTGAGTCAGTTTTGCAGAGGTATGTTTTGAGAGAAAATAGTAACAGCACACATTATTCTCGTTGGCTTTGGAGCCAGCTAGAACTTGTAGTTCATCCCAGATCTTTTGGCTACCACGGTAAATTTATGATTGCACCAAAAAGGAAATTAGTAAAGATGTTAAATATTATCAAAGCTTTGCAAATCTTTTGAAATCTCTCCGGTGTGAAAACTAAACTCGCATTAGCATTTCTGCTGCGGCGTGTTGAACAGTGTTTATCCAAGCATCCACCTAATACTGCAGGTTCCTGATTTAGCTTTTTTTTTCCCTTCTGAAGGACACCCTACTGTTTAGCACGTGCATCCTTTTAGCCTTGCATTGCACCTGAAACCTTGGCTCTAGTGACTCAGGTTTTCTAAAGACAGCTCTACTGGGAACTTTTTTCCTTCCCTGCTATCTACAGCACCTCCTCAGATAAACTCTCATTGGAGGGAGAAGGTTGTTGTTGCCTGCACGTTCTTATACAAGAGCGCTTGTTGCATTAATTTGTGTAGCACGGAGAGGGGTGAGAGTTGGGAATGTTTATGAAGGTTTTCATTTAAATTTTGCATAGCATCTTGAATCCAATTTGGGGAGGGGTTTATGCCTCTCATTGGAAATCAGCAGCCTCAAGCACGAGAACAAGCAAGCAGGTTTTCCCAGATTGGTGTAGAGCTGTGTGGCAGCTCTTCTGGTGCTGCTTTTGGCCTCTCCTGAGCTGTGGCTCTGAGCTGTACCAGGCTGGCAGCTCTCTGCTTGTGCAGCAGGTGTGCAAAACGGGGCACACATTTCATTTGCAAGGTAAATCTGCCCAGGAAGTTGGGTCTTCAGTACATGCAAAGGGTACTGGAAGGCCCTAGACAAATAGTGCTGTGTGTGCATTCGACTTGCATCCCTCCCAGACTGTCAGAGACTGTGCTCAGTGGGGCGTTATCCCTGTTTTTGGATCTCTCTGGTACAGGGTGCTGATTTGGAGTGTGTGGCCCTGAGACATGTCAGTCAATCATCCATCCCACTCAGAGATGGTACAACCAGGGCACTGTCTGTGTTCAGGCTCAGGTTGGCATCAAGTCCACCTTCACTTTTAGATCTTTTTTTAACTAAATGCCACTTTTTCACTGCGTGCAGCGAGGTACCAGTGCTCAGGGTGTAATCCATCAGCGTCCCCTTTTTCTCCAGGTAGTCAGACTTCCCGTTTCTGCCTGACACAGGCCTAGGCTAAAGCTCCATTTAGAACAGGGCGTGTTTCTCGCCGTGTGTGGTGTGTGTTAGCGTGTCCCAGACTGTGGTGTTACGTAAAGGCACCTTGCACATCTTTGGAAACTTGCCTCACAAGTTGTCAGTGTTGGTGGATGTCCACAGCGCTTTCAAGTGGTTCACACATTTGTGTTTGGTGCGTTCAGTCTCGCACATCTCTTTAATAAAATGCCTCAGACTGGGTAATTTTTCACTTGCAGTATGCATTCAAAAACGTGCAGTTGGAAAGGCAAGTGCTTTTGCACATGGCAGTTCTCTGAACCATTCACGAGACCCTGCTGATGCCTGCAGAGCAGAGGGATTGTGCCTGTGATGGTTTGTGCTCTTCAGCAGGTGCAACAGGATTTCTCACATTTGCAAACTTGGCCCAAGCAACCCAGCAAAGCAGAACTTAGCCTTGGCGAATGAAAACCGATTAACCCCCAGGCTTGGAGCGTACCAAGGATGAAAAAAGTTACTGGCACAAAAATCAAGGCTACTTTTCAAAGAATATGTGCAAGAACAGGCTTGGGGATTTTTTTCCATCTTTTCATTCTGTCCAATATGTAAAGTAGCTGGTTTGTTACTCTAACCCCCTACAAATGATTGTCAGTAATAATTCTGTAAAACTGTGAATCAACTCTGCATGACTTTGTGCAAATAGACTGAGTAATTTCTTTGTTCTTTTCTTCTTACTTTGTAATTGGAGTCTGTAAAAGCCCAAAGGTTTGGTCTTGTGGAAAGCATGATTCATTTATTGGTGTCTGTGCCGACTAGTTATCTTTCAGTAATTCCAGAGTGCTGCTACAAGCCAAGAGTGATTCATACATGGCTAAGTGCACAAACAAATGGGGTCATGGCCATCTGCAGAAACTTTTCTAATCTATTTATGGTATCGGAGAAAGAAGTGGGTGTATTAAGGATGATGGAATAGGTGTCAATTACATTAGTGACTATAACCGGTTAAGTAACGCTCACCATTACTCAAAACCACATCTGCTCCTCGCTAAAGATCACAACAGCAGGTCCTGTTTAAATGTTAACGCAGGTCTGATACCAGAGATGGATTGAGTGTCTAGCCTGCCTCCTGAGGAGCTCGCCATCCTCACAGCTCCTCTGCCTTCCTTGAGATTCAGACAGGGATCAGGAACTTGCACGGGGAATATTTGTAGTGGCAAAGTCCGTCTCTGCTGTTGCAGACCTTGGCCACTGTAAGCTTTACACACAGAATTTGGCCTTAGACTTAACTTGTGTTGATGAGGAGGGTAGGGTTTGTCATTGGCACAGCGGGCAGAACGGCTGTGCGACATCTCACAGTGGTGGTCAGGTGGTCAGTTTTCCTTCCAAATGCATCTTCAGCGGTTTAAAATCTTGAGGGAAGATGACCAGCATTTTACTAATTGTGAGAACTAATTTTCCCTTTGATAACAAAGCAGCCCTGGCTGCAGCTGTGTCAGAATTGCTCCGTTCAGGTTTTAGGCTTTTGCTTTGGGGGAGGCCATTTGCTCAGGAGTGGAGGAGTCAGGCCCAGGGCTGGAGTTGGTTGTGAGGAGGAGAGAGTTTGAGACCAGCAATAGGAAATAGCAGGGCAAGAAGCACTCCAGAGGGCTATGGTTGAGGGTCTCTGGTGGGCTCCCTCTGGACCCCTGACTGGCAGAGCCTGCCTGCTCGTCAGCCTTGCACACTGCAGCTGCTTTTGCACCTGAGATACGTGCATCCAACGAGATCTTGGCCTTGTGGAGCGTGGAGTGGCCTCACAGTGTGTTAGAAACATCCCATGTCTGCAGGGTGGATGAGTGTTACTCATGAGGAGGTTTGGAAGTGGCCGTGGCCTCGTCTCCCCGAGCCCTGGGAGACCTGTGCAGTCACTGCTCAGTTTGATTTCAGAGGACTCGAGCAGAACACAGAGCTCACGGATTCCAATTTCTGTAAACTGAATTTAAGCATCGGCACTGGCCAAAAATATGGAAGAATTTGGCAACACATCGTTGTTGTCCTTTCGCTGATGTTTTGAGCCCCGCGTTCGGCTGCGCCCTCGCCGCACGTGCTCCCACGGAGGGAGACGAGGCCTGGCTGACACCCCGAGTTCTCTGCGGACGGGGAAGTGACCCAGACTTTTGCCCAAAGGACTGATGAGTCTCTCCTGATGTCTGAGCAGCTTTCTTCTCCTGCCCTTGCTTTACTTAAGTCAACAGATTGTGTAAGCCACATGCGAGATTTACCTGCGGGGCAAGTGGGAGAGAAGCAGTGCCATTTGGATGAGTTCCCAAGAGACATCTAACCGCTGAGCGTTCAGACTCACATTTCCAAGCCCGAGTCCTACAACAGTCCTGAAGCTGCTCGTCGCCTCTTCCCTCCGTGGCTTTGGCTGCCGAGGACGAGTCCCAGGGAATTTGCCGGCTGTGGCCGCTGGCTGGCAGCTCCCCTGCGGGCTGGGCTCTGTGCTGAGCAAGCTTGGAAATTCTCCCCCTTAGTGGTTTCTGCTTAATGTTATGATTAATGTCGTTATTTCTTACAAAAACAAAAGATCCCCCCAAAGCAGAGCGGAGCCCCACGCCTCCCACGCCCTCCCGCGCCGTTTCCCACGGTGCTCAGGGTACATGGGGCTGACTCTTGGAGCCACGGGGTGAAACCCACAGCTCAGCAGCTGGAATGACCCAGGGTTGGGCTTGTCCTTGGGGCCTGTTCCAGGCCTGCAACCAGGCTGGGTTTCCTTGTGCTCTTCACAGGTATTTGTGCAGTGAGAGTCAGCGGCTGTCGGTGTCCCCTGCGCCGGCTTGGCTGCGAGGGCTCGGCTTCACTGAGGGCAGATGTCCCAGCTGCTTTCCTGGAGGAGCAAGTCCTGCTCTTTCTGTGTTGTTTTCATTAGTTCCACCATTATTCCACCTTACCAAGGGTGGTCTCTTGGCTTCAGTACCTCAGAACAGCATACACAGATGAGGCTGTTTAGCACTGAGCTCTGAAAGTACCTTGTCCTGCCAGGTGCTCTCTTTAGGACACTGAAGAAACAACACGATTGATGGGCACTTGATTCGCACAATTCAGGGGAAAATTATCTTAAATTGCAATTATTTCCCACGTAATAAGCAGGAATCTAATTTTTGTTGTTACACTTGCATTGCTGTAATGGGACTTTCCTCGAATGGGAAGATGTGTTTTCGAACTCAGCATTTCCCTCTCCAACTGCTCAGGCACACGCAAGGTGTGTAACGCCTAATGATACTGATCACTGGTGTGTAATGCAATCAGGGTTTATGTTTCTCTAGTGTGACTTATTCGTAGCAGCATATACACACTGCACCTTCCTCAGCTTTTTCTGGGAATGCAGGTGCTGGCTGTCCTGTCAGCTGATGAGCCAGAGATGGGCTCGAAAACCAGGAGAGGGGGCAGAGGTCTGTGATGGGGGTCCTGTGCAAGGTGCAGAATGAACTGCAGGGTTACAAACACATTCTGTCCCGCTGATAGCTTTTAATCCTCGTCGTTCTCGTGGGTTTTCTTGATAAATGCACTTCTCAACCTTCGCTGAGTTGCCATCCGGGCCTGAATTGTAAGGAACAATAAACATAATGGACGGACTCAATTTAATAGATTTCGCTATGAGCTTTTTATTAGTGCAGCTTTTTTAAAAAGAAGGAGAAAGAGATGACTGCATTTATTTACTTGAAGTGCAGAAAGCAGCTCTTTAAAATCCGAGGGAAGCGTGCCCGAGTGGGCTCGGTTCAGCTGCTGGTTGTGGAACGAGGGAAGGATCCCTCCTGCTGCGCAGCCCGCGGGGCGCCGGCCGGTCTGGAACGGGTTAACAGCGTGTGCAGATGTTCAGGAATTCCTCTTTTGACTTGACCGTGGGGTTTTGCTGCTCTTCAGAGCACAAGTGCACTCCAGTCGCAGCAGGTTCATGGGTTTGGAGATGCCTTTCATCCTCTCCCGTTCTTGCTGCGTGCTCGGGGAGGGATCACGCCGTGTCTTGCAGCCATGTGTCTTCCTCGGTTGCGTTTCTAGAGATTTGCAGGCCACATAAAGCATCCATTAAATTAAGCAAAATGGCCTTTTAGAAAGCTACATTTCAAGTGGAAGAAATGCTTTATGTAACGTTAGGGGTATGTGAGGGGACCTAAATACAAGCTTAAATTGGCTGTTACGAAAATAGGTATAATTGGGTTTTTGCACAGTGATTTTACAGCTTCTGAGTTTAATGTCCTGGTGAAATCCTGCATCCAGTCCACGTGCAGCCGAGGAGATGGGGGTTGAGGAGCCCGAGTAATGGGACTTGTTCTAGGAACAGCCTTGCCCTCGATTGCAAAACTGGCCATACCTGTCACTTGCTGAGGCTCTGCCGTGTCTGAGAGGTGTCTGGAGCAGGGATTCCCTCTCACCTGTGTTTGCCCTTCGGCCTCTCCCCTCAGCCACCCCTTGTCAGGGGAAGGGGCATCTCTGACCGTGGCTGTAACTGCTTGCAGGTGAAAAATGCGGCTGTACCCTCCGAACTGGGCACGTGCCAAGAGCTGCAGCTTTGTTTTCCAGCCAGATCAATGCAGTTCGTTTAAGTCGTTGGGTAATTTAGTAGCTGGAGGCACTTCTGTGGGCTTGGCGTGAGAGCGACTGCTTCACTTCCCCCCTCGGGAAGGCTGGGAAGGGTTTCCCTCTGAACCCAGGCTTCCCCAGCTGCATCCGGGCCCAGGTGATGCTGTGGGGTCGTTGTCCAGCCGTTCTGGGATCAGGAGCCTGAGGAAGTGGAGGATATCACATTTTGACCTTGCATCCTCGTATTAGTCCCGATGGTTTTTCCTGTTTTAATATTTAAAGCCTTTCCGTTCTTCTCTCTGGAGGGGACAGAGTATTGGCTCTCCTGGGTAAAGATTGACACATCCTCTTCTGGAAAGCTCGTCCCAAAGCAGGTTTTCTTCAGAGAAATCGAGGCGCCTTCGAATCCTGCTGGCAGGAATTGGAGGAATAATTTTTTCATTTGGTCTGTCTTCAACCAGTTAGGCCTGAGAGCTGGTTCCCTTTCTAGCTTACTGAAGGTCTTGCAAGGATGAAAAAAATCTGTTGCTTTCCTTGGAGTCTCGTAGCCAAGGCATGGGAGGAAGGCCTGGCAGTGTGAGACAGGGTGGAAAAAGCTGAGATAGTATTTGCTGCTTCTTTGAAACTGTCCCTTTTTAGTTGTCTAAACAGCGTTTCAAAGAAAATCTCTACTCTTCTCTATCTTCTTCCAGCATTTTAATTCTATATAATCACTTTTCTTTCTCTAAAAGAATAGAGCGTGATTTTTTGATTTTTTTTTTTTCCAGAAGGAAGAAGGGATAAATTCCAGATGTTGCTGGGATACACTTTTTGCCTCTGTTTAATGTTTAGTGGCTGTCAGTAAATATGCTGCAAGAGGTGGGGCTGGTGTTTTTATTCCAGGACAAATCATCTACAACAAATCCCATCTGTCTACGGGGGGGAGAGCATATCTTGGGTGTGACCTGGTGGAGTTGGAGCTGATCCTGCCTTTCCTGCCGTGCAGAAAAGCAACAGACTGAGGCTGGCCCAGGTGGCTCCTTTGGGGTCTTTGCCCTTGGTCACTCGTGGTCTTCACGCTGCCCTTCCCACGCCGCTGCCGAGCTCCGGCTCCGTGAGTGCAGGGGTCAGATCCCTGGCATGGCAATGGGCACTTCTGCTCTCAACTGGCACAGGGCATTTTTGGGAGCAGCTCTGCTCTGCAGGCAGCCCTGGGTGGGTGAAGGCTGTCACATCCTCCGTGCTGTCCCATGTGGGATGCTCGGTTAAGCGGGACTCTCTTGGCAAGCCAGGCTTTTTGGTGCTGGTGTTGCAGCCCAGCAAAGAGCATCCATGCGCCCTGCACCAGCGTGGGGCTGGATCCAGGAGCTGGGCTCTACAGACAGGCAGCCCTTTCCCCTCCTTTCCCAGCAAAGACTCGCCCTTTCAGTGCAGGCCATGCGTGCCCCTGCTTTGCAGCCTCGCCGGCTGAAGCAGCGGTGATTTTCCAGCGTGTGCTGCACAGAGGCGTTGTGGGACCGACACGGCAGCTCCGTTCCCTGTTTCATGTTTTCACCTGTTTAGGCGAAGTACATCCCTGCTTTGCTGGCAGCCTGTTGGGTTGCACAAACAGTGTAAGACAAAACCACGAGCAGGTGTTGGTCCAGCCAGGGTAATTACTGGTTCCATGCTGCTGCTGGTAGGCAGAGAGCCTGAGCCACCCTTCCCATGGAGCTGTCTGGCAGCGCTGCGGCTGCAGAAGGGCTCCGGGCACGGCTCAGCCACTCCTTGGATCTCTTCCCTGCTGCCGATTGCATAAAAAAAGTTTATGCATATAAGGAGGGAGGGAGGAGAGCTGAGGGTGGCTCTGGTCAGGTTTAAAGCGCCGACTTTGTGTGCCAATGCCCATTTGCATTTAAAAAGTTGGCGAACGCAGCGCTGAACCTAGAGGGCAGATGTGAGGATGGGAGAGGCAGGTGTGCTAAGAGAGAGGGGAGAAGCAACGTCCCAAACTCTTGCTCGACTTCAGAGGGTTCAGGCTGGCTTCTCCCACATATCCCAGACCATGGCCAGACATCTCGGATGAGACGTGATGGAGACAGTGTGCCCACATGTGCACAGGGTGTCACGCTGCATCGCCTGGGCTGTGGAGCAGGGAGGGGAGAGACATTGCTTTCTACCGTTTTGGAAATTTAGCCAGAGAAAAGCTGGTCCTGATCCAGCCAGCTGCATGCACAGGGTCTCTTTTTCTCAACCCTTAAATTTCCTTTGGACTCCCACCCTTTTGGGTCTCCCAAGCTGTTTTGGCATCCACTTTTTCTCAGACTCTACATTTTACTTTTGGGACTCACACCCTTTTTGGCCTCCAGTCTTCTTTTGGCCTTTCACTCCTTTCCAGCCTCCCACCCCTTTCCAGGCTCTGTGCAGTGAGCTGGCTGAGCAGGAGGAGGAGGAGGAGGAGGAGGACGTCCAAGCTTGTTGCCACACGTCGGGTGTTTGGCTCGGCAGAATTCCTTTCTTTCCTTTCCTTTCCTGTCACGCTCGGTGTCGGTGCCCGTTCCAGCAGGGTGGTGGTGGTGGTGCTCATGGGCCTGGAGGCTCTGGGCCGCCCATGTGCATTCAGGTGACACCTCATGTTTGCAGGGCCACTTTTGAACACCTGCATGCGAAGCATCTAAATCAGCCTGACTCCACATCAGTGAGCCCAGCCTGTGACCCCTCGTTATTTAGCTGCTGCAGTAATTTACAGCAACTCTCTGATCCTAAATCTTTTCCTGGGATGAAGAAGTTGCTTATCTCGGTCCTCCCAGTTACATGGAGAGTAACTTTTTAAAGCTTTATTTGGGAGCAGCGATGTGCTGATCTATTCCCTTGAGCCTCCCAGCCTGCTCTCTCGCTGCAGAGGCAGGAGCGGTGCGAGGAGCGGGCGGTGTGTCCGTGGCCCCAGCGTGACATGTCTGGCAGCGACAGCCTCCCTTGCTCTGGGGTTAAAGGCCACTTTTATAGGCCAGTAGGACTCCTTCCGATCAGACTGTACTAATTAGTACCAATTAACCATTATCAGTGACAGACAGTTCTTACAGGCTTCATAAAAGAGCCCTGTGTACACGTGTTTCTCTGGCGAACCCCCTGCGGGATTGCAGAGCTCCCACCCAGCCCACAGTGCCTCAGCTTGTCAGGCACTGGGGAGGATCCATGTCCCATAACCCCTTCAGTGTTGCAGGTAGTCCCACACTGATGGGTGAGAGAGAAGTCATGAGTTGTCTTCTATTGCAAACTTTTTGCTGCTTTGTTCTCCTCACTTGAAAATACATCTGCTGGGCATTGCTCCTGGGGTGTTGTGCAAGATTTTGCTGTGGCTCTTCCTCTTCAGCCCTCCGCAGCCACTGCCCCCGCTCTGGGCATGGGGTGTCAGGAGACTGTGAGCTTTCACCAGGCTCAGCAGCATGTGGGGCTCAGCTCTGTGTGTTTGCAGAGGAGACAGAATGTGATAAATAGTCCACCAGTGCCTTGAAGTGCAGAGTGCTGCCCAGGGCCATGGCCAGGCAGTCTGGCACTGCTGGATGTGGCAGGGAGGTGTCTGGGGTGGGCTGAGCGATCCCAGAAACTTCACAAACCTCTGTAGAGCTTTGGCATTGCCATCAGGTGAGATCAGGAGAGCAGTCCTGGGGAGACAGGGGAGAGAGGAACGGGACCTCGAGAGACAATGTCTGGTGTGGGAAAAGCACGTGGGGTCATTAGCCAGGAGTGGTGGCACCTCTGGTGCTGCTGGCCCTGCGGAGGTGGTAGGCGTGGGGGCAGGTGTCTGCTGGCCACGGGGGAGCTCTGCCAGGACGAGTCCCCAGGAGGGGAGCTGGGGTGTGTGTGCAGCCGCTCGGAGGTGGCTCCCATCACTGACGGATCCTTTCTGTTTTTCTTTCAAATGTCTCCAGGCACTGAATGTTTAGGTCGCACCTTTCCAGGTAAACTGGGTAAGTGAAGTATTTCAAGAGTTGCCAAGATCTAATTACGAAGGCTGATTGCATGATTGCAGCTGCTGTACCGTAAACAGCCCGGTTTCTGCTGCACGGAGCGGGTGGGACATTGCCTGGCCCCGAGAGCAGCAGGTACCTGCTCTCGTGGTGCCGAGGGGGATGCAGTGGTGTCTTCAGAGGCTGACTGTGCAAACCTGCTATTTTTTGTCTATCCATATCTGGCTGCACTTTGGTAATCCCGGATGGGATTTTTTTTCTTCTGCTGTTCAACGCAGAAACATGTTCAAAAGCTGAGTGTCATTTGGAGCACCAGCACTCTTCCATGTGCTGTTACTCTGGCAAACTGATGAGCAGCATTACATTGAGGAAAGAGACTTTCACTCTATTTTATGAAAGCAGTTGACATCCTGAACCTTTTTAAGTCACGGGATGTGGGACTTCTGCTGAGTGTGGCCAGAGATGCTCATGTTCAGCACAGACAAAACCAGGTGTTGGAAGCCCTGCTAAACCAGGCTCCTGGATTTGAGCTGAACCTGTTTGAAAAAGAGCCTTTAAAAAGACACTGTTACAATGTTTGTGGGTCTGTCTCTCAGTTGAGAATCGAGTTTATGGCAGTACCTCAAAAGTGAGGTGTCTTTGCTCAAATGTGGTGTCCCGAGCCTGCTGGGGAAGAACCGGCTAAATAAAATGTTAACAAGTGGTGAATAAATGATTTTAATAAATGGCAAATCAATCGCTATAGAGCCTGTGAAGTCAATAGAGCTTGTGACCTTGGCTTATAACCACACTCAGATCCTTAATGTGCTTATAATGCCTACAAATCATTCATTAGGCTTTTATCAAGCATCAATTAGTAAAAGTCATAATCTAAAATAAGAGGAAAAAAGAGAATTATTTCGGTTCCTTTATTTCGAGCCTGGTGGCACAATTTGGTTGCACAGCAGGATAGTCCTTGCTTATGCAAAAAAGCTGTAAGACACCACTGGTCCCCCGGCAGCGTTATCGTGGTGCAGACATCAGGCAGGGAGCTGCGGGAGCCCGAGGCTGGGATCAGCCCCGGAGCTGGGACACTCACACCAGCCCGTAGGGAAACTGTCCTGCAGCACTCAATGGTTTATTTACATTTATTTTATATTAATGCCTCAAGATCCCAGCAGATATGGGCAGAGGGAGCACTGGTGTCCCCGTGCTCCGGGCGGCTGCTCGGGGCGTTTTCACTCCGGCGAGAGGTGTTTGGCTGTCACTCCACGGTTGTAAAACTCGCACCCGTTTTCTTGTGCTGCGATTTGGGAAAGCGTGTGAGCGGGGATGTGTTCGAGCCGTGCTGCTCTTCCTGCTTTCCCTGGTCTTCCCATTTTGTGTGCGTGTTTGTGCCTCGGGGAGGGAGGCAGAGATGCAAGTGAAAACATGCGGTTTTCTTAGAATATAAATAACAGAAAATTAAGTATAATTTTTGTTTGTTGTAGAGTCATTCCCTGCAGTCTCCAGTTGTTTGCTCCTTTGCTGCACTCCTGTACTCTCTGGGTTTTTTTTCATCTTAGCAGATGGATACTATTTGGAGTGTGCTGCAGGACACTTTAGTGATCTCGCTGCGGGGTTAATTGTGCGCCCAGCGAAGAGCTGTGCTTGCAGACATCAGTGCATGCCCGGGCTTCTGAAAGCCCGGCCTGCCAGACAGGGCTGCCTCTATCAGACGGCTTTTTGCCTCGCCTTTGTTGTCTGGGTCCTTGTCTGCAGCTCCAGCCTGGGCCGGCATTCCCAGACATCGCCACCTCCACCACCCGCGTCCTCCCGGAGCGTGCTGGTGCTGCCTGCAGAGCCAGAACCCCAGGGGGAGATGCCCGTGCCCATCCCTGTGCCACCTGGGATAAAGCCCTGCACGTGTGGTGGTGTTCTGACCCACCAAACCTGGGCAGGGAGCAGCGCTACCTCCCTCAAGGGAGGTTTGGCTTTCCCTGGGCTTTTTTTCCTGGGTTTTCAAGGTATTCCACCATCTCCCTGGTAACTCCTGGGTGTCTGCAGTGTGGATGTCAGACTCTTGGGTTCCTGTAAATGACTTGTGGATCCCTCTCTTGCCTGCTGAGAGGGAACAGTTTGGTTGAGCTGCAGCCTCGGCCCAGATCTGTGCACTGGGGCATGGTCAGGCAACACCGTGTCCCCTCCGTGGGGAGTGAAAAAAGAGGGGCTGCACTTTCTGCTGGATTTTGTGTCAGCTCTCCTGCTTCTCACAGAGGGTGGCTTGGGAATGGGTACAGAGGGGAAAGGAGAGAATGCCCTCAACAAATGGCTCTTCATCTTATTTAGGAGGAGATGCATTCCTTGAACTCTCTAAAATCAAAGGGCAGGGTGGAGGGTTTGCACCAAGCAAAATTCACATAGCTAAACGTGTAAGTACATGAAAATGCGTGATTTCTTAGAGGTTTGGGTGAATTCTGAGGGAAGCTGGGTCATGCTCTGCGTTCACTGAGATGCTCCCCTGTGAAAATGCCAACGTGCACCGTTCTTTATTTCATTGTTGTGGGTTTGGGCATTTTGTTATATTAGTCTTAAATGCGTTTGTTTCCATAGCTGCGCACTGCTGATAAAATCCCAGTGTGGGATCTCTCAGTCTCCCCGTGCATGTGCACCAAAAATAAATCCCAGGCAGTTGTCAGGAGATGAGCTGCTGCCATGGCAGGTGCCAAGCTGTGAGGAAGTTCTGGCTGGACCCTGCTGAGGCTGCAGGTGTGTGGCATCTCGCCCCGGTGCCACCACGCAGGGTCCTGCCACAGCTCCCGGCTCTGTTGGTGCCTCAGCGGTCCCAGGGACCTGGAGCACCGGGGAGAGGAGTTGCCACAGGACTGGTGATGTTTTGGAGATGGAGTAGGAAGCAACAGAGGCAGGGGCAGAAGAAAGTCCTCGTCCCTCACCTTTTTGTTGTGTAAGATGTGGATGTGGTAAGGTGTTCTGGTGAAGGGTTGGCATCTGGTGGCTACCAGGATAGGAAAACTCCTCTCTTGCTCTGAATTCACTGCATTCACCATCAGCTGTTGATATTTCACCTCTCATCACAAGGAGGTGAGGATTTAATAGCTGTTTAAACTGTCTCAGCTGCTGGGTCTGGTTTTGCTTGGTCTCAGGCTGTAACTCCAGAGGTCCAGCCTGGAGGTGGCAGAAGGGTGGGGGGTTCCCTGAGGTGGCTGCTGGCTGTGCCCGGGGTTGCAGGTCCCATGTGGAGCGGTGCCACTGGGCCAGTGAGTGTCACTGATGCCCAGGGTGGCACCACACCGGTGCCACCACGGGTCACACTGGTTTCTCAGCTGTATGGCTGGGCTGCAGCACATCTTCCAGGTATTTACCTTTCCTTCAGGGATAGTGAAACTAAAGGGTTTTGTTTTGCCCAGAGTTCTGATCTGATCTGTGTGTTTGCAGGTTTGTGTGCGACCCCACTTTGTGCTGGGTGTGCTCGGGGCAGCTGCTGCTCCTGCTGCCTGTGCTGACATGG
Organism: Mohoua ochrocephala; assembly: GCA_013398855.1. Taxonomy (NCBI): domain Eukaryota; kingdom Metazoa; phylum Chordata; class Aves; order Passeriformes; family Acanthizidae; genus Mohoua; species Mohoua ochrocephala. The sequence continues at coordinate 539,895 of VZTA01027640.1, forward strand.
TCAGGGCATGGCCAGGGTGTGGGATCACCCCAAAACCTTATCCTGAGGGCACGTGGGGGTGGCTGGCCGGGAGTGCTTCCCCTCACTGCTCTGCCAGGGGTGTCCTTAACCCCTCCCGGATGCTCTCTGTCCTTTAATGCATCTTTTTAAGTACTGGGTAATAGTGCTTTCTTTCTGGCAGAGACGAACAGGGCTTTTAATAGGTCTTTTGTTTTCTCTTCGTGCGGTTCCCTGGCAGTAACCGGCCATTAGCTCCAGCATTTATTTAGGGTATTTGTATTTTTATATGCGGGGACCTCAACACTGAGAAGCCAAGGGGTTTGATCAGGGTCACACGAGAAATATGTGTTAAAGCTGGGACTTCAGCTTTTCCTGAATGTTGAGCTGACCTCCAGGCTTGGCAGAGAGGGAACTTCTTGGTTTGTCCCCTTTTAACTGAGCCAGACAGGGAGAGCAGAAAATAAAGGCTCTGTGGAAGGAAGCCTATTTTTTTTTTTTTGCTCTTTCCTGTTGGCAATGCGCACGGAGCTGGAATCGCAGCATCGCTGTGCTCAGGAGTGCGAGGATGGTGTGTGTAAAATACACGGAGGCAAAGGGAAACCCGGGGCTGGAAATCTGATGGGCTCCTTCACCTCCACGGGTTCCAGCTGCGCTGGGAAGTGGAAGTCACCCTGCCAAGGCTGTGCTGGGGAAGGAAGGGTGGGCTGTGCGTGCCCCCTCCCCCGGCAGCGTTTCGGGGCGATGCTGGGGCTGCAGCTGGGGCTGCCTCGCTGCTCCTGCCCCGCAGCGCCTCTGTGCCCGCCTTGTCTGAGCAGCCCCAGTGTGCCGGAGCACAATGCTCCCTTCACTCGCCGTCAGACTGGAGGTCTAGACGCTCTCCCTGCCTTTTGTTATCAGGGTCACAGGTTAGGGAGCGTTCCCAGCTCCTTTTCCCTCCGCCGATCCAGGAATCCCTCCCCGCATCCAGTGCTGCGCCGGGGCACCCCCTTCGGAGGGAGTCACCCCACTACCCAAACACGCTCAGACTTAAAATTATTGTGGCAGCTCCCAGAAAAAAATGTGCTTTTGAAAGGCAGTCGGGATCACCCCCACTCCAGTTCTTGCCGGCACAGATGCTCAGCTGACACCAGCTAAATAGAAACCTTTTAGCCCTTGCCAGTAAGTCTGGAGCAAACTGCCAAAAAGCATCGAGGACCAAGATACAGAGCGAAGTCAGGCCTGAGCAAAGTACTTGCAAAGGAAGGATGGAACTGATGTGTTCTTCTGTCTCTTGATTTTTAGCTTATGAGGTGCTTCAGTCTCGGAGTTGGCTTTTTTTTTTTTTTTTTAAAATACGTGGTGGCATTTTAAAGGTTTTCAGCAGATACAAAGCAAGTCCCCTAGCAACAAAGGGATGGTTTTTCCCTTAATGCATGCTTTTTTAACATGAAGCATTTGTGAAATTTTCCTTCCCCCTTAAAGACAAGTTTGGCTGAAGGAGACGTTTTTAGTGGCTTTTAGACATATTTAGAGATGGGATGTGAACCTGCGATGTTGCCCCTGTCCCAGCCCACCCTTGTCAGCCTTGCCCTGGCCAGGGGATGCTTCTGGGCTGCAGCCCCTTGTCTGGAGGAGGGAGGTGCAGAGGAGGGAATGGTTCCATAAAGAAGTTGGGAACAACTTTTTTCTTCTTCCTGGCAAGAAGACATAACAAAAAATTGGCAGATTCATGCTTTTTATTATTGAATTAAAATCTATTAAATAGTAACAGAGAGCCAAAACCTGAAATTGCTGTTAGGCACTGCTCTCGGTGAAGTGAAATGCTTCTGGATCTGGCTCACTTCTGCGTTTCGTGTGTGTGTGTGTGCATGTGTATCGTGTGTGAAGAATGAGTCTATGAAGCTCAAACAGAGGTTTTAAATAGAAATAGTGCTGGCAGCTCTTTCTCCCCGAATCCAAGGCTATTATGTGTCTGGCCCTTGCCAACATGAATTGCAGAGGAAGTTCATGTGAACTCCATGGCTGATTTGACAGCTGCACAGCCACGGTGGGTTCGAAGCCCAGGCACTGCTGAGCACAAGTGATGACACTTTTTGGTGTTTCTTCTTTTCAGAGGGTGAGGAGAGACCAAGGGAGCCTATTTCCCACCCCTGTCCTGGCACATGCAGGGATGGGCACGTTGGGCAGTGGTGGCCCAACTTCTTCCCCAAAGCTTTATCCGTGCTCCCAGATGCTTCCACTCTCGGGGGAATGTCACTGATTTGTGCTGCCTGGGGGACACGAGGGTGACACAGACCATCCCCCTGGCAGTGCTGGAGATCACAGAGCCCCCAAACCTGCCCCTCACGCCCCCGTGGGAATCCTCGTGCACCTGTGGGAACAGTTTGGGGTTCGTTCCTCTGCAAACCCCCAGTGCAGCGAATGATGCCGCTTGTGCGGGGCACGGGGGGGAAATAATGTTAAATTAAACTCTCCGTAAGGGAAGAAAAGCATCCAGCCCCATTCTTTACTGCTCATTTTAGTAATTTCTTCCAGATAACCTACACATCTGTGTCAGTGCAATTAAAGCAGAAATTCTGTCTAATGAACAGTTGTAGCCCTTGGGCTATTGCGGAATGAACAATGAAGTTGGAAACAGTCTTATTAAAATAATAATTAAGAAACAAGGGTTGGGAGACAGGGGGAGGTGCAGACGAGGTGGTGGTGGGATGCTATAGGGTGAGGAGCAGAGAGGAACTGAATCCAAGCTGGTTCTGAACTTCCAGGGGTGACTCCCACCATGACCCTGCCCTGTAGAAGGGACTGGGCAGTGAGGTTGGACCCAGGGCTGGGCACAGGTCGTGCCAGGGACACGTGGGCACGCCGTGTCACAACAAAACAAAAAGTTTCCCAAGCCAGTCTTGCACTGGAGTGGAAGTGGTGGCCCGGGGGTGGCTGTGGCCTGGCCCTGTCACGGGCAGCGTTTGCCCTCCTGTTCAGCAGATCAGTGATTTTGCCTGTGTGTTTTGTTTTGAGGTTTTTTGGTTCTTCAACAGCTGATAAAGCTCAGAGAGGGAGGAGAATGTTTCTTGTGTTAGACAGGATTATATCTTGTTTTGCTTTTTTCCAGAAGACCGTCCTCTCTCAGTAAAAAAACCAACAACACTCTGCTCACCCGCATAGTCTGCTTTAACTTTCTTTTCTCTTTTTCATTCCTGAGGACTGGGACTGACCAGGCTCAGCTGTGTCAGTGATGGGGACTGGCCAGTTTTTCTCATGTGATACAGTTTATTCTTTTGTTTCTAAGTAAATAAAAACAAAAAATTCCTTTTCAGTGTTAACCCTTGGGGTTATAATAGTGTCTCTCCACACAAGTCATCATTTTTGCCAGTAAATCAGTTAAAACTTGGAGCTGGCTTTTTCAAACTTAATACACTCCTATTTAGAAATGCATGTGCTGCAGAAAGCTGCTGACATCTCAGATTAATAAAATAAATTTTAAAAAAAGCGCAAATGCCATAAAAAAAAGAGGCCAGGCAAATCCCACTGGAATGATATACATTGGAATGATTTTAGTGGGATTTATATCTATGAGCTGTGGGGGTTTTGTGGGTTTTTTTTTTTCTTTTGAAATGGTTGTGAACCAGAGTGATTACTTATCATTTTCATTTTAACTCCATCTGACAAATCGTTTTAGATGGAGAAAGCAATACTGCATCTTTAAATGGCTACTCTGTCAGCGCATCTTGCAGGGCTTTAAATGCCCTTTGTTATCGCAGTCTAGACAGGACGCAGGCGGAATATTTGATATGTTATAAGGCAGAGATGTGACAAGGTTGAATTAATTTACTGGCTTATTTAAAACTGAATTTCAAAACATTTTTCCTTACAAACTTGTCTTTTTTTCTCTCTCTATCCTATATTTTTTTTTTTTTCCGAAGTTCGTGCAGTATGTTTCAACTGTTTAGACTGGGAGAGGAGACATTGGCTTACTGCAGCCTGCAGTACTTTAATTGCCCTTTTTATGACTGTCTAGACATCATGCAGATGCATGTTTGTGGTGAGAAGACATTTCCCCCTCTGGTTATACGATAGTCTGAAACCTTTACATTCCCTATCTCCTTACCCCCTCTGCCTTGGAATGCGCTTTACTCCCTCCGTCCCTGAAAAATCACTTTTTCCCCTCAGTTTTATTTTTTGAAGGACACTTCAGCCCCCGTTTTCCTGCTCTTTTCCCACATGCTGGTGTGCAAACGCTTTGTGGGGATGGGTGAGGAGGGGATGGCTCTCGGGTGTCGCCGCGCCGGGGGTGTCCCCGCAGCCCCGTCCCCGCTGCGGGTGCGGGTCCCCAGCCGCGGGCCCGTACGAGCGAGCCACATCGGCGGGGTTTGAATGGGTGCGGAGTTTTAGTTATGCAAATCGATGCATTAATTAACCCCGTTGCTATAGCTACTGCTTTATTGTTAAATGCAGTGAAAAGGGGACAGGCTGTGTCCGTGGATAATCCTCCCGTCGGTGCTGTGCCCCCTCCCGCCCGGTGCGGGGCAGCTGCCGCCCGCATCCCGCATCCCGGCGGGCAGGTGGCGGGGCACTGCCGGCCCGACAGCGGCCGGGATGGGCCAGCCGGGGCTCTGCCGCCTCCCCCCCGGGCCCATTGTGGGGGCTGACCCGGGGGTCGGCTCCTTGCAGCCCCCCCGCCCC
>VZTA01027640.1:544682-559663 GCA_013398855.1 Mohoua ochrocephala
GGATGGGGTTGGGGATGCTCGGGGGAGGGGGCAGAGCACCCCGGGATGGGGATGGGGATGGGGATGGGGATTGAGTTGCTCAGGGAGGGCAGGGAACCCCAGGATGGGGATGCTCAGGGAAGCCCAGGATGAGGATGTTCAGGAAGGGCAGGTGACCCCAGCCCTGTTCTTGGCCCCAAACCCCGTCTGTCCCTGGCCTTCTCTTTGTGTGCGCCCTAAAACCTGCACGTACAGAACCCCCCGATGAAACAGACTTCCCAGCAGATCTGCTGTGGGAGTTAAAACCTATCTCAGGCTGTTGCTGCAGCTGAGGTGGAAGTAAATTTATTACCTTTAATTTTGTCAGATTTGGGGCGGTTGTACTCACCTCCCCCATTCACTCTGGTGTGTGTGTATATATATATATAAAAATATAATTTTTTTTTCACATCTCTGTGAGAGTGTGCACATGCATTCGCTCCCATCTGGTGGTAGCGACCAGTTCAGACCAGTTCAAGAACTGAACTTAAATCCTGCAGTGACCAGACACAGTGTGCCTGTCTGGGCATTTGCATGCGTTTTGCATTTTTTTTCCCTGCAATGCATAATTTTGCCTGTAACTTGAGATTGTCCTTGTTCCCTGTGAGTAACTTGCCTTGTGAAAGGTTGCTCCTCCGGTGAGCGGGAGCTGCAGAGTGGCACAGATGATAACGGCGCTTGGGAAGAGGCAGAGCAGGGAGTGTTTCCCGTTTTTTGGCCCTGGACGGTGCTGAGGAAATCCGGTCGCAGTTCCAGCCCTGTCATGACCTGTGTGGCTTTGGCCAACTTGCTCAATCTGGGTTTCGACACCCGTCTGCGAGCCAGGGCAGCCCCTGTGGCACTGCTGCCCAGGGCTGCGTGTCCTGGAGCCCCCGGGGGAGCTGCAGCCTCAGCACAGGGGCAGGGCAGGGTCCCCGGCACCGCTCCCAAATGTCACCGCGCTCCTCAGGGCTGTGCTGGCTGATAAGTGAGGTGGTGTGAGGGAGCCGTGCTGGTACAGAGGAGGAATGCTGGAGGAGCACAGGTTCCTCAGCCACAGTTCAGGGTGTTTTGTGGCTTTTCTGCACCTCAGTTGTGTCCCTAGGCGGGTGCTGGGTGTGAGTTGATGGGTGTCATGCTTGTGGCAGGGAGGCAGAGGCACTGCTGCTGTCTGTGTCTCGCTCGAGGTGCCCCTGCTGGTCCCACAGGACTCGCTGGGCACCGTGACAGGGGTTGGGTGCTGGCACTGGGGCACCTGGAGCTGCCTTGGGCTCTGACAGGGCCATGGCTGAGCGCGCTGGGAATTGACCCACAGATGGTTTCCCCAAGAATGAGTGGAAATGGAAACTTTCTAGGAGACAGCCAGGGTGGAGAGACACCTGGTGAAACCCAGTGTATACAGCGTTTGTTCAGCTGGAAGAGGCCATGGTTGATGCCGATGACATCCACAAACCCCCCTCTGCACACCCACGTGCCGTCCCCGCCGGCTGTTGTGCGCTGGGGTGTCCCACACAGAGCAGGACAGCCTGTGCCATCTCCCTGCCTTTCTGTGTGCACAGCCTGCTGGCTCCTCGTGACCTCCACAATTCAAGGCGCCGTGTTGTGCTGGGCTGGGTGACGAATGAATCCCACATTCCCCATATTCCCCGGTGTCTCCGCGGCAGCAGGAGGAGGGAGCAGCTCCGGCAGTGCCGGGTGACGCGGTGCAGGTGGATGCAGCTGATGGAGGCTGCAGGTGCCCCGGCAGTGCGAGGCAGCTCCCTTGCAGTGGGAGACAGGGCTCGGAGGAAGCTGGAATCAGAAACCCAATCCCTGTAATTGCCGTTTGGAGAGGGGGCAAAGCCCTCCCTGCATGGAGCACTTGCTCTCCTTGGAGCGTCCGCGTCTGGCAATTTGTCTGTGGAAACAGATGTGGGCAGCGACAAACATCTATTTCTATAACTAGAAACAAATTTGGTAATTGCCTCTTTCAACAGGACTTGCTCAAGCAGGAAATGAAATTCCTAAATGGCAGTTAGCAAAAGTATTTATAGCTAAGTTCATAAATGAGATGTGCTTTCCTTTGTCATGAGTTTCTGCTGGGTGGAAGGGAAAAAAAACCTCTACAGTAGCAAGCCACATATTGATCAGGAGTGTTTCCAGGGTATACGAAAATACTTATTTATTAATGTGTTTATTTTTACTGGCTGTTAGAAATACCCCTGACAAACAAAACCTGTTTGGTCTTTCAGGGTCAGCTGGTGGGGTTTGATCCGGATGTTGTGTGCTGTGTTTTTTCACTCATTATTTGGTAGATTTTTTTTTTTTCTGGTTCAGGCTATTTATGATTGCAGATGGTAAACTCTTGCTCCCGTGTCCCTCCCTCTGGATGCTCATTTTCAAAGAGGTGGGTGATATTCTGCCCTCACCTCTGCCCAGGCATCATCCAGGCCTGATGCCATCGTGCTTCCTCTCAGGAAGCAGGAGATGCTCTGGATGTTCTCAGCTTGGTGGGGGCCGTGAGCCCTGCTCAACATTTTCTAGTGAGCAAGCAAATTTACCTGTCTTTTAAGTGCAAAATCAAAATGACTTTATTCTTTTAATCCAGTTTAGCTGTTCTCACCCTTGGGAGTAACTTCAAAAGCCATGCACTCCTTCCAGTCATCTCAGTAGGCTGGGATCAGCCTTACCGTGTGTGAAATTCCTCGTCTAAAAATCCTGGAAAAAGGGAGGGTGAGAGAAATAGGCACAGAAAAGAGAGAAGGGGGTGGCATATGCAAGATTTCAGAGAGTCTGCACGTCCCAAAGAACCTTGTTAGTTCTCATTGCTCTGAGGGAGCTGTTTCATGTCTTCAGGAGTTTCTCTAAACAAGTCTCCGGCTGACAGGTCTCTGCTCAGAGTCGGGAGGTGTCCTGGCTGACAGAGCTGCTGACCCCAGCTCTCACATTTGCCATTTCCCTGTGAAAGCTGGGTTCTGCCATGCTGATCCTGCCTCTCTGGCCCTCGGATGCGTGTCCCACTCCCACAGCTGCCACCGAGCCGTGCGAGCTCGGCAAGGTCACCTTCTGAAAACGGGCCCAGTGGCGTGGCCAGGGCAGTTGCTGTGCTTTTTAAGCACTAAAAAATTTTCTGAGACCCAACCAGTCTGATATTTCTGTGACTATTAAGCGTGAAATGGGGCTGTTTCCTTTAAAACAAACAAAAATGGGGGTGGGGGGATGAGACCATCGTTTGCCAGTGACTCAGAGGATGTGATGCTTGATTACCTGGGGTGACAGATGAAGAAAAAGAACTATATTAAACACAGTTATGGCCCAAGGCTTGGCACTATGAACAGGACTTCTTGGGGCCCTATCCCCTGTTTTCCAGCAATGTTTTTTCTCAGCTGGCTCCTTTTCTGAGTCTCGCTTGCTCCTTGCCCTCCTGCCCCGTCTCAGCCTGTCATCACTGGCTCGCACGGCGTCGTTTCTGCTCGCTGCATCAGAATTGACTGCGCTGAATCCAGAAATGCAGTGTAGCTGTTAACTGCACCGATGATGTGTGAAGCAGGCCCAAGATGAGCTCTTCCCAGCTGTCCTGCCTGTTGTCACAGGCCTGATCCTGGTCCCTTTGATGCCTCGGTGTTGCTGCAGCTCCAAGGTGCTGCCAGTCAGTGCCAGCAGCGGCGTTGTCAATATTGAGACCATATTCTGTACCTATCTGCAGCACTTCCCGTGCTGTCTCGTAAACAAATACAGTTGTTGGCAATCCGATGGGCCCTTCGTATCTGGTTTTATGGAGACATTAGAAGATAAATGTAGCAGATGCTACTACAAAAATAGTGCAGTAATGACTTCGCCTGATTGTTTCTAAGATGACCTCGCAGGCGAGCGGCAGAGGGTGAATAATCTGCCGTCTGAAGTTCTTTGTTCTTTCATCTCTTCTTTGCTGTCCACAGCCTCTGCGAGGGAGAACACTCTTTAACGAGAGCAAGAGTGTGTAAGAGAGTGTGTGAGTGTGTTAAGAATGTGTAACTGTGTGTGAGTGTGTAAGTGTGAGGTTCCTTTAACTTTTTTCCTTGGGAATTGTGGCTAGTGCAGCTACATTTCTTCAGCTCAGCCGTTATCTCCTGAGTAATTTCACTTCTTCTCATCACTTCTCACACGACACACAATTCCAGTACGCATAGAAATTGTAGTTGAAGCTTGGGGATGACTGGTTTGACCTGCAGATGTGTGTTACACCTGGCTGAAAGCAAGGGTCATCTTGGCTGAGACCCTGCCTGAAAGCTGTTCTGCCCTCCTGTTAATGATAGCTGGAGTGTCTGGAATGATTGCAGCAAAATACAGATTTTTTTGGGGGGGGTTTTCTCCTTTATACTTGTGGTAGTTTGGAGAGCTCGTCTTCTGCAGCGATACTCTGTGTGGAAGGAGGAGCATTAATAAAGTTTATAGGAAGCATTTTATGAACTGAATCGTTGCTGTAAAAGGCAAGGCAATGCATTTAAAGTGTAACCCAGCCTCACCTCCCCTACGGCCGTGAGGGTGCTCCCAGCATCACCACTGACTCAAATCACTCTCCCTCCTTGTAAATATATTAAATTAATTTAAACCTGCGGGTGCCAGTATTTTGTTTATAAGGACTCGAGGAAGCTCCCAGATGCACCTTCCTGCAGCAGCTTCTGTGGAGCCGTGAGCGTGGTCTGCAGTGGGGGGAGTGGGGCCCGCATGTAAATCCATACATTTCAGACACTTTAGAGCTTTATGGTGTTGGTGACTGGACAGCAGGGTGGGCAGCAAGGGCATGAGCTTCTCCTAAAGACAGCAGAGTGGAGTCCACAGGCTTTGGGAAGCAGAGTCCCCATCACATCCACATAATCCGCTGCGAAGGCCTCGTTGGAGGCCGCGCGTGGTTCGAGGTGGCAAGCGAGCAGTGAACGTGAAGAATGGGACGTGACAAGTCATCCTCCTTGGTCACGAATACCCCGGGTTAGGGCTGGTGAGAATCTGGGGGGAAAAAATGCTTAGTTGCAAAACAGTTGCACGCACGGTGCCCGGCTCCCGGAGCTGCCGCGTCTAGACGGAAAATACGGAAAAGCAGGTTGTGTCACTTGAATGTGATGTCTGAACCTGTTAGTTTGAAACGTATTCTGGAATAAAAATTATGCAAAATTAAATTAGTGTGACCTTGCTTTGCATTTGGAGGCGGAATATGCCCATCTTGTAAAGCCTAGTGCATTTATAACACTTCCCTTGGGGAAAATTACAGAGAGAAACGGAATGAGGTCTCTTCTAATTGAAAAGTGACAATGATTAGGAAGCCAAATACAAAATGTGTTGAGTATTTTTTTTCTTGTTTTGTTGTGTGTGTGTTTTTAAGAATACCAGTAGAATTATAAATTATGTGCTTTGCAGTTTGGCTTGTTTTTCATTCCCCAAAGGCTTTTTATTAGCATAGCAGCTGAATTGCACTTGTATAATAACATATTAGCTCAAACTTTGGGTTTTTAATGATCTTTCTTCATTAGTTTGACTGAGCTGCTTGGATAAAAATCTTACTGAGTATATCCAGCTTTCCAGTGTGTTGGGTTTGTTTTCCCTTCTGCAGAAAAGAAGCCCATGAAGACAAGTTAAAACAGAGGGAGAGTTGGCAGAAACTTTGGTGCCTCGAGTGGGTATGAGTCTCTTGAAACATGAAAAGCACAAATTGAGTGTGTGGGCTTTTTTTTTTTTTTTTTTTTTTGGTTTAGTTTGACTCTTATTTTATTTTTTCCAAAGGCCACATTGGGCAACCTGAGTGTTCTTGGGATTAAAGCTCATCTCTGCATACGGGATGGGTTTGCTCCTGGGCATGGTGAGGCTGGGCTGCTCCTCAGAGCCTGGGCTTGGGGTGGAGATGGGGCAGGAGGAGCATCCCCGCTGGAAAGCAGCATCCCCTTTCTTCTGGTAATCATCCTGTGCCTTCCTGTTGCACCTCTTGGCGAGTGTTGTGTAATCCCCAATTACAGCAGTCCCAGAGCACTGAGGGATGGATGAGACACTCATGGTGTGTTATCCCAGATGCTGATGGAATTCCCACCCTTTCTTCTGCTTCAGGCTCTGCTGGTTCTGTGTCTGTGTGTGCAGGAAGCCCAGTTTAGGTCATTTGTAAGTGGCACATCTTGCGTGTTCCTTCCTGGGAAGGAGTTAGGGCAGCACTTCCCCGTGGCCAGAACCTCACCTTGTGTCCCTGAAGTACCAGGACCAATTTAGCAAGGTTTGGTTCATTTCAGGGATCTCTTGTCCTAGGAAAGGAACTTTTCTTTACTACTACTTTGGCCTTGTTTTTCTTCAGAAATATAACCCCTTTTAACAGAAAAGGAAGTTTTCCATCACTGGCTTCATTTATATTTTTTGTCGTGTTTTCTTACCGTGGCCAAAGCACATGCTGCATTTTGAGGCTGAAGTGACTCATCCTCTTAAAAACATTTGGGGGTTTTTTTGTTTAGTTTTTTTTCTTTCCCATAATGATTTGTGCAGAAGATGGGCTCTGCCCCCAGGCTGGGTGGGTGGCTGCTCTGCTGCCCACGGGGAGGGCAGGCACAGGGGCTCTGGGATCTGCCTCTGACCAGGGGAGCACCCAGGGGAAGTGTGGGTGGTTGGGTGCTGGAGGTCAGGGGGATGCTGACAGTGCTCAGTTACAGCTGGCACCAGGAATGTCTTTGGGGTGTGTAGGGACACTCCTACGTGGTGGGGGTGTCATGGGAAGAGTCGCTGTGCCTTTTTTTTTAAATGGTTTTGCATCGTCCCCTTTCGCAACCCTTTATGGTTTTGGTGTGTTTGTGCCTGTGCTCGGTCTGGGTTCTGCTCAGAAGCAACGAGCTCCTGTTCCAGCCAGTTCCTCCAGCACAGGGTACCAGGGGCAGCTTTTGGGTCCCACAGAGGAGCTGGGCTGCTTTGGGGCTGGATCAAATTTTTGGGAATGTGGTTTTCTTCCGTGCTCTTCCTCTCACAGTGGCGCTGGGGCACCTTGTTGGGGTTGCTGTGAAAGACCCAGACCTTGTCTTTTACTCTAGCTAAAAAGCATTTTTAAGGCAAAACTCCTTTACAATGTTAGTTAATCTCTTTCTTCCCACCCCACGTGCAACCTTCCCGAGTAGAGGCAGCTGTGTTTTAGGGGTGCTGGAAGGATATGGGCTCCAAGTCCCTCATCCATCCAGCTCGAAGTGCCAGATAAGGCTCCTGCTTTCAAGGCATAATTCTGCTTTCTGCAGGCGGTGGGCAGAGCTGGTGGAGCATTTTGGGCAGTGGCAGAAATAGCTGCTGTTTAGCAGAAAGAGCTCCAAGGTAACTGGCAGCACTCGCCACCTGGACTGTTTTCTTGACATTTATTTGCTTTTACTGGCACTCAAATGCCACCTGTCAGGAGAAAACTTTCCATTTAAAAAAAAAAAAAATTTCTAATAAATTTGCCTGACTCAGCAGAAGCCACCCCAGCTGGTGTGAGTGGTGCCCTTTGAGGTCTGATGGGCCTTGCTGTGTATCTGCAGATACATTTGTGTGTGTCTGTATAGATTAAATACAGATGGCAGCATCCATGATAGCTTAGGGCACGGCTTTCCCAAACTGGATTTTATAGCTGTCGCTACTGAGAAGCAAACAAAGTGTAAATCCCCAGAATGATTGAATTTTGCTGTCTGGCCCCTCCTTGATTGCTGCACAGTGGAGTTGCTGCTGCCCAGTCCTGGGCACTGCTGACATGGAGGGGGCTGGGGGGAGTGACTGAGCAGTTTGGGAATGGCATGTACTCCCTGGGCGCCAAATTCATGGAAATAATGACCCAGCACTATGTTTGCCTCCAGTGCTCAATTTTCCTAAGCCTCAGAGAGGTGTGAGGAATTATTTCCTTAGGAAATTTTAGGAGTGGCTTCTCGCTGCCTCGTGCCAAGTGTCTGCAGAGTTAACGGGATAGTCTGTTGTTTGCTTGTTCTTGTTTGTTTGGAGGGGTTTTTGGCAGTTTTCCTTTCTGCCAGTTCAAGCCACTCAAGCTGCCGCTGTCAGCTGGCCGAGCCCTGAGCCGAGGGCTGTCTGGAGCTCGGGGATGTGGCCCCGTGGCAGACGCATCGCACCCATCTGGCGTCTCACCCAAAAGCAGGAGGTCTCCCCGCCTGCTTCCTGTGGCGGGTGGGCAGCTCAGAGGCAGGGGGGCTGCCACTGCCTGCTGTGCCGGGCTGTCCCCTGGGCCCCCACTGCCTGACCCCTGGGACGGAGGGGACGTGGGCTTGCTCAGGGATGTGCCGAGGAGGACTCAGTCCTGTCCTCCCCGGAGGGAGCAGTGGTGGTGATGGGAAGAGAATTGCAGAAATGTAGCTTGCATTTAGCTGAAGTGTTTCATTAGGATGACTCGTGTTGGTTCACGGCTCCACAGCCCCGAGAGAGGCACGTGAGGCACGGGGATGCTCCTGGTTTTGTGCCCAGCGCTTAGGAGGGCTTTGGGCAGTCCAGTCTGTGCTGTAGCCTGGAAACACTCTGCAGTATAGATTGTCCTTTTAAAGATCCCTCCTGGAGACTCTTCTGTGGCACTGAAAAAGTGAATGAATGAGGTTTCTGCGGGCTCAGGGCACGCAGAGCCCACGTGTGGGAGCTGTAATGGGAAGGGTGCAGTGTTGTCAGCGGTGTCTCAGCCGCCTTATTGTTCTTGTGCTCGGTTACCTGCTGCTGTTCCTGATGGCTCAAAGTCTGTCTGTCTGTCTGTCTCTCTTGCAGCGGAGTTGGAGTTTGTACAGATAATCATAATCGTGGTGGTGATGATGGTTATGGTGGTGGTGATCACGTGTCTGCTGAACCACTACAAACTCTCTGCACGATCCTTCATCAGCCGGCACAGCCAGGGCAGGCGGCGAGACGAGAACCTCTCCTCAGTAAGTCACACCGTGCTCTTCCAGCCACACGTGCCAGGTTATGTTTGGCCTTGGCATCATCTGTCTCTGTTATTGGGGGTGGGAGGGCATTTTAGGGGTGCCTCTGGCTCTTTAGGGTGCTGTGTGTGCTAATGTATGGACAGCCATAGCCTCTACCTTTGCCCTGAGCTTTGCAAATCTGACTTTACATCAGTGAAGTGACTGCACGAGGCTGTTCTTGGCATGTCCCGTTCCTGAGACCACCACCCTCATCTGGCTGGGGTTCATATGCCTCGGTTTAGCAGTCCCAAACTGTCCAGTCCTTTGGCTCCAGATAGAGTCTCAAGTGCCTGTATAGAAACTTCCTGCCTGCCTTGCAGGGAGCAGGAGATCCTCACCGACTTGCTCCAGCTTTCACCAGCGCTGCTGCCATTGCTGTGGTGCAAGGGGCAGAAAACACTCGTCAGCCAGATGAGCAGAGATCTCTCCAAGGGGACGTGCAGGAGGCTCTCTGTAACCCGGGCTCCCGGCTGCATAAAAGCCCGAGGAGAAAGGTGTGAATTGTGCCTCTGATAGGGATTTGAGGGGAAGCCTCTCCAGCCTCGAGGCAGATGTTGGTTCATGCAGTTTCCTTAAATGTAGTGGCTCAGAGAGACTCAGAAGGATGTATAGAGAAAAGGCATCGCATTTTCTTGGCGGGTGAGCATGTGCTGTTCGCTGCTGCCTCCGTGGCTCTGTCTTCAGTACAATGTCTTGTACTGATCCTTCTCTTCTTCAGCATTCACCCTGAAGGATCTTAGAGCCCTTTAGATAGGGCTCCCTCAAGGTCACTGCTCCATGCCCCCTCCTCTGCAGGTTGCCAGGGCAGGCTGGACACACCGCTGGTGCTGTGGGGTGCTCCGTGTGGGGCTGTGCTCCCCTGAATCAGATCCGTGCTCGCTGCAGGAAAAAGATCAAATACAGGGATTGCTCGGGGGTTTTTTTGTCTATTTTTCCATTTTCTTTCCTCTATTTTTTTTTTTTTTGATAGAGATATCTAAGATCTTTCACTAAGCCAGGCTTCAGTGCAGCTGAAGGCTGCCCAGGGCTGTCCCTCGTAGCTGCTGTTTTTGTCACACAGCAGACAGAGGTCCCTTCTCGGCCGCTTTGTGAGGGGGATACCCCGTGGGAAGGAGAGGTGTGCAAACCCCAACCCAGTTAACCCCCTCCTCATTCCGTGGGCCGTGGGGCACCTCTCCAGAGGGCACGGCCCGATCCCAACCCGGGGTCATCCATCGGTGCTGCGGCGGCATCGGAGTGCTGGGAATGCCTGATCCCACGGGATGCCTGATCCCACGTTAAACCAGCTGGTGTGAGGGCGGAGATGGCTCAGGCACCTCCCTGCTTTGGGAATCAGAGCCCAACTCCCCACACACACCCCAGCTCCACCCGGAAATCTTACGTTCCTCTTACGATCCCGTGCACCCACTTCCAGCAGCAGCACAGTGTGGGCATCCGAGCACATGAGTTATTAAAAATAGCAGAAACGTTGTTTTCCCATTTTCAGATTCTTTTACTGTATTATCATGTCCAGAATGTTTCACTTGCACAGTGCCAAATTGTGTCATTTTACATTTTCAAAGCAAAGTTCAGCTCAAGCCCTCTTAATTTTAATACAGTAATTTCTGTTTTCTTAAGTGGCCTGCTTTTTATTTTCTTTGAAAAGAGTTAAGAAGGCTAACAGGGAAAGAGAAGAGAAAATCACATGGAGATTGACCAAAAATTTCAGGTTGAATGAAAAATTGACTCTTTAAAAAACGATTCCTTTTTCCCCTCTATTATTTTTTTCTATTTTAAATTTTACCAGGCCAAAATTTCCAGCCTTTTTTGGGCTCAGCTCTGTTACCTATTCAGCCTTCAGACACATCAGTAATTAAATGGCTTTTCAGCAGAGTTTGACCTCCGTGCCTCTGCTCGACCCCAGTGAGGATGTGGGGGTCTTCAAAACCTTTTTTGGAGCTAAGCAGAGAAATAGGAATATATCATTTTGGTTGTTTTCTTATTATTTCCCATCTTTCTGGTTGTTCCCCATCTCCCTGCCCTGTCCGTGCTGTGTGTGCAGCACTGCTGGAGTGGCAGCAGAGATTCCCCGTGGTCCCAGCACCCTCCTGGTGGGACAGAGGAGCCCCTCGTGCTCTAACGAGCGGGAAGCTCGTTACAGCAGGACCCAGCCCAACAGAGATCTGAAGGGCAGCACCTTTGAGGCTCAGCACAGCCTGTCCGTCAGTGGAAAACAGCTCCTGTCTGAAGGAGGGCTGGAGCCTGGCAGGCAGAGGCCACCCTGGGCTGGATACTGGTTTGTGGAATCCATTAAACTTGCACTGAACTGGTGTTGGGCTTTTTAAATCCCAAACTTCATTTCGGTGTCGTGACCGCGGACGGGCTCCGGAGCTGCATTCACGCTTTTCATCTGCTGAAATATTAAAGCAGTTCATCCCATGGTCAGGATGCTGCTGGGTCTGCTGGAGTTGTCCTTTTTTGTTGCTGCAGCTCAAAAACTACAGCTGAAGGAGAAATTAATTTCCCTAAAGGGTTTTTTAATGCGGCTCTTGCTGGCAAGCAGTTTTTGTATTACTTCATGCGTTTCTCCATCAGCGTTCTCGCTGTACTTAAACTCTTGTCTCCTCATGACAAGTGCCTTTGATTTTCCAGAACTAAGAATATTTAAGAAATGCTACCGACAACTTTTTTTTTTTGCCATAAGAATGGCACTGTCCCTGCACCTTTGGAACAGTGGTATCCCACTCCCCCCAGGAACAAGTAGTGTAAGTGCAGTTTCCAAGCACACCTTTGTCCCCCAAAATAGAAAATATGAGTCTTCCTCAAGGCTCAGAGACTTAATCTGTACCGTGCAGCTTTACAGAGAAAATTCTCTGACATCACTAAAACAAGTAGTTCTAAAAAAGTCAAAGATTGATCTCTAAAAAGAAATTAAAAAGTAATTTTAGGTTCTGCAGCAAGTCCTGCAATACTTGAGGAGGCTTTTACAGCTGTGTTGCTCACCAGAGAGCAGAATCCCAGCTTTCATTTCAGAAACTTGTGACTTTCTAGACTGTTCATTGTTGAGAGGGATTCAAGTCCTAAATATGCTGAAAACCAGAGGTGAGTGAGGAGAGGCCGAGGGTTTGCAGTGATGTTGCTCCCGCAGTTTTGCTTGGCTCAGTGGGGCCGTGGAGCCATCCCAGGGCCAAAGTGAAGGCTGAAAGCAGGAATGTGTTCTGTCCCTGAGGCTTTGCCCTCCTCTGGCTACTGATTTCCAGCAGTTTTAATCTTGCTGTGGAGTTTTCAGGAGGGCTGAGCCATTCTCCAGATGGGCTTTGTGGTATTCTGTGAGGCAGGGGTCGGTGTTGGGGAGCACTGGGTGCCTGCGGTCGGTCAGCTGTGGGCACAGGAGCACGGCCAGGCCCCTGAGCCCTGAGGGAGGTGGTTAATAATGGCTGCAGAGATCCAGCTCCTGCAGAAATCGGGTCTCCTGTCTGCTGCTCCTCTCTCTGCACACCCCATTTCAATGCTGTTTCTGCTGGTTTGCTACTCTTGCCATCCACGTGTTGCCCAGGGCATCATTCCTGGAGCTCATCTGTACAAACAGATGAATGGTGTGTGAGCCAGAGCTTTGATTCCAAACACATGGGCAGGATCTCGGTGCAGGCTCCGGGCGAGTGGGCACTTAGGGGTAGGGCGTGTTTTGGGTGGAGCAGCCCTGCCCATCGCCTGCCACCGCGGGATGTCCCAGCGGAGCCTGGCGGGGCTGGGAAGCACCAGGCTGCAGCCACCCTCGTGGGAGCTGGCTGACATCACTCCCAGCAAAGGGGGGAGCAGATGGGATATTGCCATGGCACTGCCCACTGCCAAGTTAAATATAAAACATCTAGCAGAAGGCAGCGGGGTACTCGCTGCTCGGGAAGTCTGCCACGGGGGCACGGCAAAGTAAACACAATTTTCGGAGTGCTTCCCGCTCCTGCCCACTGCTTCGGCGTCCTTTGGGATGAGGTGACGGGCTGGCAGCGCCCGTGGTGGCACTGGAAATCCTCCCTGGGCCCTTCGGTGTCAGTGCCTGAGAGCACAGAGCCGGAGGGAGGATTTGTCCTGTGGCAGATGCAGTTCCTCTTGGATCTTTTGGCTGCTGGGGGAATTTGACTGCAGACTCTCCCTGCAGGCAAGAAATCCATGTAAAATGGACCAGACTAAACAGTCGATGCCTGTGTAAACAGTTGCACGTTGGAGTCTCGAGGTCTGGAATGAAACAGGGTTGTCTTGCTCGGGAAGGGCCGTGGGGCCACAGCTCAGCCAGCACATTCCTCAGCTGTGGCCAGGGAAGGTGCTGGCATTGTGGCACTTCACCTCCGCTCCAAGGAGATGCTCCTGAGAAAACCATGGAGAAGGGGGAAGGCTCTGGGCGGTCTCATTTCCATTTAAATCGCTGTTTTCCTTGCACTGGCACCAGCACTGCCTTGAGGTTTGTGTGCAGAGCTGAGCTTCAAAACCCGGAACCTGATGGATTCTCTCCGTACCTGACCCCACGTGCAGTGCCGCGGGAGAAAATAAGTTCCAGCATTGGGGGAAATGTTGTGAGTTGAGAAAATAGGATATTGGAGTGAGAAAATAGGATATAATGGGTGGTTTCTCTGGAGATTTTGACGTGGTGCTAGGGCTGTGGTTGGGGCAGGTAGAGAAATAGGTGTTCTCATAGCAGGAGGGGGTGTGGTTTGCTCAGACCAGCTTCTGAGTGCAACACTTAAAGGGAAAAAGGGGGTTTCTTTTTCCCTTGGCATTTTTTTTTCACTGGTGCTAAATGCTTCTGCCTCTGCCTGGCTTCCTAGTGCCAGAACTGGAGATTCACCTGCAAGGAACTGGGAAGTTCCAAGTTATAATTACAAGCCTTCTGGCTGTTTTCCTCCAGCTCTGCCTGCCAGAGGGATGTTGCTATATGTGAATATTAGCAATATTTAAATATTGCAGTTCCTAAGGCAAAAATGTCTGGGGTGAACTGTGCGTGCTCAGAGTATCACCAGCAGATGGGAAGAACCTTTGTTTGTTTGTTTTGATCATGAATTGTAAACTAGTCTCAGGGTTTGGGGGAAATCGTGGCTTCACCGTGCCTGGGGTTGTTGGCACAGAGGTTTGGATCTCAGGATCAGGGTGATGCTTGCAGTGTAAGGAAGCCTCTACTACACTTCAGTCCCTCAGTCTAAGCCAAGGACCACTCACTCTTTGGGGAAAAAATACTCTGAAACCGTCCTGTTGCTACAGAGGTTTTTTGTTGGTTTTTTTTTTTTTTAGCCAAATCAAAATTAGGCTTAACATTTGGTTATTCACTTTTATTATCTTTATTTTCCCATGATGTCCGTGGTTGTGAGCATCAGAATGTGGGCGTGAGGGTTTTTTTGTTTTTTTTTTTTTTTGGTTTTTTTTTTTTTTTTTTTTTTTTTTTTTTTTTTTTTTTTTTTTTTTTTTTTTTTTTTTTTTTTAATCTTGTCATTATTTCGTGGAGCATTTTTTGATGTCTTGTGAATCACCCACGGCTCATGGATCACAAATTGAAAAATACTCCTCTGGCATGTTTGAACCAGAGAAAGAACCGTGCTGGGGGTGTGGGGGTGGGAGGGGGGAAGTCTGCAAACGGGAGAGGGTTGTTTGCTGGTGTCGTTCTCATCATTCATTCTGCAAACGATCCATTAAATGGAGAAGGAGGTGCAAGGGGAGGGAAATTTTGATCGGAAGGGGTGTTTCCAGCGGTGATGTGCTAACACTTGAGCACGTATCCACATGATGCCCAGCGCACGTGATCATGGTTGGAGATGCTGGTCGGAGTTGGTGCAGACGGGTCAGGAACGTGTTGGTGGCGGTGTCTTCTCTTGGTGGCACCTGGCACGAGCTGTTTGCAGAAGGAGCTTAACCCCTCTGGCATCAGACTCACCCTGCCCTCTCTTCTCCTTTCCCATGCAGGAGGGAAGCCTGTGGCCTTCGGAAAGCACCGTGTCAGGGACCGGCATAACCGAGGTGAGAGCGCCGCGAGTGCCGCCGCCTGTCCCGCTGTCCCCCGTCCTGCTGTCCCCTATCCCGCTGTCCCCCGTCCCGCTGTCCCCTGTCCCCTGTCCCCCGTCCCCT
>VZTA01027640.1:561563-699531 GCA_013398855.1 Mohoua ochrocephala
TTTTTTTTTTTTTCTTTTTTTTGGACAACCTCTAACTTTTTGGAGGGGGAGAGTGGTGGGGGTTGAGAATAAACTTCTGTGTCTGAAGGAACAAAAGTGTTTTTTGGTTTATTTCTTTCCACGTTCAACTGAAGGGCCCTGTTGGAGCCAAAGCGGTGGTTGTGGAGGTCGATGTGAGGAACTGGTAACGCACCCACTGGCTGCCCTTCAGCTGGGTTTAAATTTCTCCTTGAAAGGACAAGGTGGAAAGTGTGGTGGTGGTGGTGGTGAACATCATTTTCATTTTGTTTCAACCTCCCAAACCTCAGTTTGGGATGAACGGGTGCGGCCGTGTCCCGCGGCTCCGCCGTCCCTGGTTGTCGCTATTTTTGACGTTTGTTATCCAGCTAAAGAGGCACCAGGTACAGTAGATGGAAATGAATCTGCTCCTGTGTTGTATTAATTAAAGGCTACAAAAATAATGCTTAAGGCTTTAGAAGCAACCCCCTCCCCCTTTACCTCTTCTGGAACGTCCTCCCCCCACCCCAGGTCCCGCTGCCCTCCCGCCGCCGGGCGTTGTGCGTGGTTCATTTATCTTGGTTTCGGAAGCGTTTTTGTCTTGCTCTGCTCTTGTTTACATTTTCTGTCACCTCGGTGTCTGGTAGGGGCCTCGCCCTCGCGGTGAATTCGTAGGTGAGCGAGTGAGTGAGTGGGAAACCTGAGAGAGTGAGGGGGAGAAGGCAAAAGGGAAAAATCCCGTCGTGGGTCCCGTCTCTCCGAGCGCGAGGAAGGGTCGGTAGGGAACCACGGAGAGCGAGGATTGTACAAGGGGGTGTGATTTGATTTCCTGCAGGATGCTATCTAGTAGAGTGACATAAATGAAAGATATAAAGGCAATAACTATTGTTTTTAAGCAACTTTTTTATTACTTGAAAAAGAAAAAAAACCTAACCATGAGAACGGTTTTGAAGTTCTGACCATTTGAACAATATTTATATATATTTTAAAGAAGATGATGAATAGCTGAACTTGAAGTTTGATCATTATTTTTTTGCTTTTTTTTTTTTTTTTAATTTCTGCCTAGAAATAGTCCTGTACCTTCTCAGTACTTCAATCTGCTTTTCCACAGCTCTTGAAATCTTCATAGTTTTACAGTCATGTAACCTAAATTTTGATGACCTAAAAAAAAAAAAAAGAAAAAAAAAAGAAAAAAAAAAGCCACAAAAGGAAAAAAAAGTAATGCAAAGGAATAAATCTAGTTTGTCATGAAAGGTACAAAACTGACGAATTTGTACGAGTTTTTAAAATGTATCTTTCCTTTATGTAACATGTCTATTTAGTGCCTTATTAAAGAAACAGTAACCCTCCCTTATTAGAGAGGGGGACACAAAATCATCATTAGCATTACAAGTAACCAGCGTCTGGTCTCTTGCTCCTTTGGACCTTGCATTCACTTTCCCAGTCCCTTTTTCCCGGAGCAGCTCCCTGTGCCTGGCCACGCCGGCTGCTCCCTTGGCCGCTGCTCTGCTCCGACTGTTCTTAGGGAACTTGAACACGTTTTATGCACATTATCCTACCCGGGGAGGTAGGAATCTGTGGTGGATATTGTAAATGAGATACCAACCAAAAGAGAAAGCGAAATATAATATCTACTGCCCTCTTGAGCCAAAATGCGTGAATAGTGTTGTTGGGGTTGGGTGTTTGGTTTTTTTTGTTTTGTTTTGTTTTTTGGGGGAGGGAGGGGGAGTTGTTCAGTGATCTGAACTAGTTTTGTTTGCTATTAAAAAAAAAAATACGGTTACCTCAGCAGATTTTGGGTGGAATATGCATCACATGTTTAAAACTGAGCAGTGAGTAAAGAGATGGTGTGGGGACCAGAGGTTGTTAAGGAACGTGATTGTCTTGTCACAGGGTGTCACCTGGCCACCAAACCCTGTGGAGAAGTCAGGGAAGTGGGCAGGGGCTGGATAGGCACAGAGGGGTAGTGGGAGAGGGTCTGAAGATGCAGTGCAATTGAACCCAGCTCTCATGCTTGAAAGTCCTCGAAATTTCAACTGATTCTCTTTTTCCTTTCCCCCTATTTTTTTTTCCCTCCCTCCCCAATCCTCTCCCAGTGTGAGCTTTTATTTGTCTAGTGTCACCCCCAAGCTCTGCAGTTGAGTGATCAGTTTGTTGAGTTCCTGGGTCCGGTTTCATTTACCTCTTTCTGTAGTTTGGGGAACTTAATGAGTGTGAAACGGGGTGGCTCATCAACACCAAATCTCTGTTGCAAACGATGCCTTTCAGCCCATCCATGCACAAACCCCAAGCTGCCACCTTTCCCTGGGCTGCTGCAGCCCCAGTGGGGAGAGCCCCAGGTCCCAGGCAGTGGGTGCAGCTCCTCAGCAGAGCTCAGTCGTTATCTTTTGTCTTCTGTCCATCCCTCTCTTTACAGTCCTAAGAACTGTGTATTTCAAGTGCAGATACCAGATCTGGGGCCCAGATCAACTCCAAGTTCTGAATGGGTGTTTAGAAATAATGGTCTGTTCTTTTTTTTTTAATTATTATTATTATTGTTGTTGTTATTGTTATTATTACTACTATTTAATGTTACTTTTTCGCCTCGGGGTCCATTTCTTCCCAATTCCCACGTCCCCAATTGCCACCAAGGCAGGGAATTTGCTTTGCACACCCTTGCTGATGCCCCGTTCCCTCTGGCCTTGGTGCAGCTCAGCGGAGAGCGGTGCTAGAGTGTCCTGCAGCTGCCAGCAGAGAGATTCAGGCCCCTTAAAAGTGATTTCTTTTTAAAGAAATACGGAAGAATCAAGGCATTGCTAATGCTTAGCAACCTCATTTCCTAGCCTGCCTTTTTGCTCGGAGTTTTAAGTCGCGTTAGCTTTAAAAGGGGTTGTTCATCTTACAGAGTTTCTTAGCTTACAGTACGGCAAACAGCATCCTTCAAGTGCCCCCAAACCTTCCCGGCCTGGAATGGGAACGTGGCTTTGTGGATCCTGGTGGGGAGGAAGGATGGGTTTCGTTTGGGGCTGACACTGGTGAAACACGAGTTCCCTTCGCAACCCTCGGTTCCACCGGTTTGAGGATTCAGCTTTACTAATCCAGTGTGTTGTTTCCATAAGTGTTACAAAATTCATTCTGTCTTAAGTGGGGGTCTAAGGAAATCCAATTGCTTTCTGGAGAATCACCCTTTTGTACGTGTATTGAATTATAAAATTGCACTAACTGCTCTATTAAAAAAAATAAAGAAAGAAAAGCCCAATGTTTTTCCTAAGGATTGGGAAAAGACCGAATCTGATGTGTAGCATTTAACAGTGCTAGG
The DNA here is from genome assembly GCA_013398855.1 of Mohoua ochrocephala. Taxonomy (NCBI): domain Eukaryota; kingdom Metazoa; phylum Chordata; class Aves; order Passeriformes; family Acanthizidae; genus Mohoua; species Mohoua ochrocephala. The sequence goes on from VZTA01027640.1 coordinate 564,859, forward strand.
CCAGAACAGAATGAATTTTAATCTCTTCTGTCTCTGTACCGCTCAGAGATTTTCTGTGTACAACACAAAGCTACAAAAAAAAAAACCAACAAAAAGAAGTTTTTCCAGAAACTGCGCTTCAAATTTTTGCTGTACTATAGAAGCTCATGAGGGACAACATTAAAGTCCTAATTTGCCTGCCTTATAGACACATTTCATTGTATTAATATTTTCTTAAACTTCCAGTTGCATTGTGTTGGCTTTGGAGTTTGTTATAGGCAGTCCTGTATCCTGAGTTCTGTTCAATTTAAACTTATGTAAACTATTGACAGCACATGCAATGCAGTACTTATCTATATTTTGCTGTTTTAGTATGAATATGTACTCTGATGCCAATTTACAAAAATCTGTTGTAAACGCTTCTTGTGTACCAGTAACCGATAGTGGCAATTATATGTCATTCTAAAAGCTGCAATACTTATACAATAAATTTTACAATACTTTGGAAAATTTGCCTTCACCTTTTGCTTTGTTACCCAAAAAAACAAAAAAAAAAATTAAAAACAAAAAAAAAATCAGGGTTTGTCAACACAATGTAATTTCGATTTTCCTATTTTCTTCTCGAATGTTGGAAAATGAATCTGCTCAGTTTTGGATATTTGTGTGGGTTTCCCCCCTTCCTTGTTCCGAACCACGGCCCCACCTCTGTATTGCCGCCCGTGTGCTCCCCGTGGAGCTGTAGCTGGTTCCTGGTGTATTTGCATGCTCCGTGTGTGTGTGTGCGTGTACAACTTGTTTCCTTTTGAGTAGATCAGGTGGCACAGCTCTAATCCCAGAAGAAGCATCCCTGGTTTGCACCAGTGTGTCCAACCCTCGCGGTCCTGCCTTTCAGCCGAGAACGTCACTGATGGTCAGAAGGTCTTAACTTGAATAACGTCAGTCAACAAGGACTGCGTAGATTGACTCAAATCCTAAGCACAGAGAATTTGTGTGACTTTTCTTCCTTTCTGAGACTGTGGTCAAATTGCAGTGATCACATTAAAGCGATTGAAAACTTGACTGTTTGCAGGGGGTTTTCTTTTTGTGTGTGTCTGAAGGATGGATGTCCTGTAGATTCACCCAGACCTTGGGTTCCCTCTCGGGGCTAAGGGATGTGTAGTCATTAATTCCCTGGGGTTTGCTGCCAGCTCTGCCCCAGCCCTCACTCTCCCCAGCTGCTCACAAACCTCTGTTTCAGGTGGCAGCACTCTTGAAAGCAGCCCCTCCAAGCTGCTTTGGATGGGCAAGTGGCGGACACTTGGCTTTGATTTGGGCACGAGGAGCTCCTGTGGGCTTCAGCAGGATGCTGGGATGCTCTGCCTGGCCAGTTATTTGCAACACAGCCCCAGGCTGGTGGTCAGCTGAGAGAACATCTCTGGTAAGGAATGAAAGCAGCTTAATTGCAGCCCAGGGAGGAGAACCCCACATCCACCCCTCTGGCTCCGATTCTGGACCTGTGCCACTGGCCTCCTGGTTGTGGTTTGTTTTGTGGGGTTCCTGGTGTCCTCTGTGCATTGCTGCTGGAAAGACAAGCTGGGGTGATACAGTGCTGGAAAGAGCTGGCCTTGGTTGGAACACTTTTCCCCGTGGTAGGAAGTCAGATGCTTTCAGGGCTGTGCCAATGCTGTGACCCCAGCGTTGGCTGGAGCAGCTCCAAACCCTCTTTCCCACTTCATGCCCAAAGAAACGCCAAAACACAAAATTTCTGAGAGCAGGCGATGTCCCTGCCCCAACCTCAGGATCACAAATACCCAAGGGGAATACATCCACCTTGCCCCTGGCATGGGGAGGCAGGGAGAGGGCAGGGTTTGGTTCGAATCGCTGTTCCGAAATTACATTTTTGGAATCACAGCTGAAACCAACATCTTCCCACAGAAAAAGAGAACTCGGCTGAAACCACATTTTCCAAAAGGGAATTTTTTTAAATGACAAAAAAAAAAGAAATCAAGTTCAACCAGTGCAGTGCGTGGGAATGGGCAGAGGTAGCTGTTACTAAGCTACCTTTCCACGTCTGTTGAGGAGATCTGGGGACACTGCAGCACCACTGATTGGCAAAAGATTATTTTTAAATTTCTGGGTTTTGGTCAGGTTTTTTTTCAGCTCAATGGAAGAAACAATTTTGTGACTTTTGGAAACCACGGGTGGCAAAGCCTTTGATTTTAAACAGATCTCTGTGCTGCAGATGGAACGGGAATTCAGAAATCAGGTTTGGATTTTCCCTGTGCTTCCAGCACCAAAGCCCTTTTTGCAGCTCTCGTGGGCCTCCACGGTGCGCTGGCTGGAAGGTGCAAATTCCACCTGCAGAGAATCTAAACTCCATAGAAGCACCTTTTTTTTTTCTTTTTTGGTCTCCATATTTTATCTGCTTGTCCTGGTCCCACTGTTCCCCTGTGCTGCTGCCTCTCTGCCATCCTCAGGAGCCCTGTCCTTCCCGCTCCTGCTCTCCCGGCTGATGGTTCATTCCTCACGCCCGTGCCTGTGTTTAATCTGGTTTGTGCCTGCAGGACACGAAGCAAAACCCCTCTGGGGCTTGTTCAGCTCCAGTCCTGGTGCTCAGGAATGGTCCCACCAGTGATACCCTCCCGGGAAAGACAGGGATGGCTCGGGGTGCTTTGAGGTGGGGAAGGTGTGAAGCCTGGAGTCAGCCTCTCGCTTTTTAACCCGCTCAAGCTGCATTTCCCTCGGCTTGATTTATTGGAGGTTTTTTCCTCCATGCTGGGCAGGCAGAGCCCTGTCTCACCACTGAGGGAGGGGAAGCCTTGACCAGGGATAGAAACACTGAGTAAAGTGGCTGGGAACAGATTCTCCTTCACGGCGAGAGCCGCAGTGATGGCTTTCACTGAGATTTGTTAAGAAAGCAACGTGCTCTCACAGGGATCCTGCTGTTGACTCTCCCAACTGTAATGGGAATTTACTCCAAACACTTGCTGTTATCTCTTTTTTTTAAAAAAAAAGCCTGTAGAAATTCCCACTGCTTTGGCATAAACCAGGGCTGTGTAACAGTGTTAGCAGCAGAAGCAAAAGACCAAACAGGAGAGAAGAGGAAATAACTCCTGCCTTGGGCTTCTAGACATGCTCAGGCTGGAAAAGTACTGCCCGAGGTTCCCTTCTGTAAGGTCTGACGGGGTCAAAGCTGATTTCCCCTCCCTCTTTCCCCTGCTCAGGAGCCCTGCAGACAACTCTCCCCTCTCCTTGGAGCACCTTTCAGGAACACTCAGGGGCTTTGCACCGTGGGCAGGCAGGGACAGGCAGGAATGGGCAGGGACAGGCAGGCAGGGCAGCTGGTCCAGGTGGGGGCTGTGTCCCAGGTGGGCACGATCTTGCCATGGCCCAGGAGGCAAATTTAAGCAGCTCCAGGGAGGGTGGGGTTTGCTCCGGGGGTTTCTCTGCTCCTTCTGCTGAGTCAGAGCTACAGGAGGTTTTGCACTGAGTCTTTCCTGACCAGGTTTCTGGAGCTGTCTGGATGATGTAAAGAAAAGATAAACCCTCTGAAACAGCAGCCACCTTTTTTTTTGAGATGAGATTGGGATTTATGGCATTTTTAAGGGTACCCAAAAGTGGGTCTCAGGCTGTCCTGGAGCCGCACACTGCCAGAGTTGTAGGTGTGCTTTTTCTTCCTCTGTGGCTGAAAGCACACGGCTCCTGGCAGCTGCAGGGCCTCCTTCCTGTCTGCCATCTCCCCTGGGGGACTTGTCCTGCTCCCTGAGTGAGCAGGGCTTGCTGTCTGCTGGAGCTAATCCCCGTGTGCTGCCCAGCAGGTCAGGCTGGTGGCTGCACCGCTTCCGAGCTTCCTGCCCATCTCTGCCCATGGAGAGCCTGCTGTCAGGTAGGATTGAAAGGTGCATAAATGAAATGTAGAGCTTTGGCTGACCAGACTGATGGCTCTGCACTAGGCAGAGGAGAGGTGACAGGAAGCCCTCCATGCAGTGAGCTTGGAGTGGGGTTTGCAGTGCAGAAATGGGGAGAGCATTGACTGCAGGATTCATCAGTCGTGAGCTCCCGGTGGGTGTTCGTCCCCCCCTTGCTCGGTCCTGACTCAGTTCAAATGCACACGGTTGCCTTGGGATTGATTGTTACCAGCAGCAATAAATCACAGTCACAGAAGCCAGTGGTGAGTTTTGGATGCCAGTCAAAATGCAGCTCCTCGGAGCGTTTCCCCCCGCCGAGGCAGGGAACCTGGACATTGAACAATTAGATCAGCGTGGCTCTGTGAAGCTGCATTTGATTAAGAGAGTAACTGCAGTACAGAGTTACTGCTGGGTGTTGCTGTGCATTGCTAATAGGCAGCCTGGCTTTAAGAACAGAGAGAGACCGGGGATGGGAGTACAAAACACCTCCGTGCATGGCTCTCCAAGCAGCACCTGCACCAGGATCCCACCTTGCCCTTCCTGCCGTGGCCTTGCTGCTATCGAGGCACAAAGGGAGAGAAGAGGTGGCTTTTGCTGCAGTAGAAGCTTGGCAGAGATGTCCTGTCTTGTTTCCTCCTACCACAGAAGCTACTGGGAGACTTCAAAGACCTTGAGATGGGTCCATGTGACCCTGAGTCTCTGGGCAGGGGATGGGGCAGTGGCTGTGTGTCCCAGGCAGCCCCTGCAGTGTCACAGGTGGGAATTCCCAGTTCACCACTCTGTGTCCCCTTTGTGCTCCCAGCAAGGGATGGGCTTGGCCACAGCTCCTGCTCCAAGACAGCACCACTGACTCCACATCTCCAAGATGCCTTTCTGCAAGGAGTCTCTGCAGATTTCGAGTACTGGGGCCCATTAAGGTGGGTAAGAATTAAGCATCCAAAACACTCCAGCTCTACACCAGACACGCAGGCACGCAGTCCTGCAAGACCAACCCCTTCAGGGCGCTTTGTGGTGTTTGGAGAAGCGTGTCTGTAGGTCTGGGGTGATCAGCAGGGCTGGTGTGAGCGTGAGGAGGGAGCTGGGTTGGGTTTTAGCCTGAGGTCAGTGCACACCAAGGGCTTTCCCAGGGAAGATGATGGGCTCCAAGCACGTGTTCGCTCCAGACAATTTGTTCATGTGCACGCACAGATTTCTCTCCTTGAATCTCAAACCTAGGCTCTGCAAGGTTCAGATGAGCAGAACCAGGCTAACAAACAAATGTTGAACGACCCTGATGGGCCCCACTGCCTATCTCATCTCCATTTTTCTCTTGAGAGCCGCTGTTTCTCTCTGCTCTGCTGAGCAGGTCTGTTGATTTTCTGTTCTGAGGAGGAAAGCCTGAGGTTCTCCAAGAGCCTGGCCCTGGTGCTCTGCCTCCCTGCTCCCAGGGCAGCCCTTCCGTGGGCACGGAGGAGCTTGAGCTAAATATAAGCTGTGGAGGGGAAAATAGGGGGAGTTGGAGGAGGTTGAGCGAGAGGATCTGTTTATTTTCCCTCTGATCTCTGAGCCCTGTTATGTTTTATTGCTTTGCAAACAGGAGGTCTGGAATGCTTCCTTCCCTCCTGTGCCAGTGCAAGGTCAGCTGGGTGCATAATTCCTGCACTTGAAGGAAAAAAATACCAACTATTTACAGTAATGTTTTAAGAGTGGCATGAAACTGGAACTCTATTTACTTTCTCCGGGCCAGGTTTTACTGTAAATGCCCAAATAAGCTATTTACACAAACAATTTCTGTGTCTTTGCTCAGCGCCTGGATGCACTTCCACCCTGCTGCTGAGAATTTAGATCTGATGAGTAACCCGTGGCAGAAGAGCAACTTTGATTGCAGAAAAGGTGAAGCAGGCAGGTGCTTTACGTGCAGTGGATCTCAAGGAAGGTGAGGCACCTCCAGCACACTTGCTCCTCACATCTGCAGAAGGATGTGGTCACCTGTAGCCTGGCAACGCTTCAAAAGAATCCCATTTTGGGGTGTGTGGTGTTTGAGTGGCTGTGCCAGAGAACAAAGGGGCAGTACCAAGGAATGTAGCTGAGATTCCTCATGGTGGAGGAAAGCCTGGTACGAGGCAAGGCTTGAAGGAAGCAGACTGACTTACTAAAATGTGTTCAGGTTTACTCAGCTCTTCCCATTCGTCAGAACATGCCCAAGTCCTCGGTGAGGTTTCAGCTCGGAACCGAGATCTCGGACTGAGTCATGAGCAAATGTAACTGCTGGTGAGTAATTGCTGGAACCAAGTGTGAGCTTGGAAAATGGGCTTTGTCTCTTCTCTGAAAGCTCTGGTTTATGGGAAAAGGCAGTGGTTTTCCTTTCATGCTCTGGCTTTTGGTTCCCTGTGTGGGTAAAAGCACAGCCACGAGTTGCTGCTTCTGCCAGTGCGTGGGAGTTTGGCACCCCAGGACACTGCTCATTGCTGCTTTCTGTCATGGTCCTCAGCTTCTGGACTGGCTTTAGGCCTTGGGCAAATGAGACAAATTTCATCCAGCACAGGTACATGTTGCTCTTAAAGAAATGCTGCATTTTCAGCCCTACACAGAAAAAATCCCCCTGAACCCTGAGGCACTGCATCCTGCTGTTCTCCATCCCCTCGTGCTCTCTCTGTGCTGTCTCTCTGCTCCTGGGTCTCTGTTAGCCCAGGACTTGACTGTGGCTCGAGGGCCAAGGTTCAGCTGCACAAACAGCCCAGTGCCCCAGCCCTGTCCCCCAGTGCCCCAGCCCTGTCCCCCAGTGCATCCCAACATCCTCATGGCAAACCCGGGGGTGATGCTTCCCACTGCTATGATCCCTGACCTGCCTTTCCTGGATATCCTAATTCCTTCTCCAGACCCGGCTGAGGTACCAGGGTGACAGGCTAGAAACTCGAGTGGAATCAAAATTGCATTTTAATTGTAAACATTTGTCCAGAAATTAATGTTTCTGAACTAATGTTTCTCTCTGACCAACGTGCTCAGAAACAAATGACTCTCACTAATTGATTTTTCCCCTGCATAACAGGAAGTGTACACGTAGAAAATCAACCATGCATAATTGAAAATCCCCCTCTTTCAGCAGGTATCCACATAATCACTCAACTGATGTGTTTGCTTGTCCTCTGGCAGATATCATCTAGGAGTCACAGGGCTGGCTGGAGGGGGCTAATTTCTCCAATTTTTGTTCCTTGTGCTGAACGAAACATCGAAAATCACCACAAACAAGCTTCCACGTCTAATAAATTTGCTTATAGTTCCAAACACGTACCCGTGAGGGAATGTTATTGATGGCTTCCTCCGTTGGAAAGGTGTATTTGATACCTTTACACCTCTGAGATCAGTAATCCCAACACATAAAACAGTTTTGAGCAACTTCCAGGACTCTTTTAGCAGCTGATCGACGGCTCCTCCGCAGTGAAGGCAGAAGGGACTTGGCTCCGGAGCCCTCGGCTCTGCTGTGCCAAACCAACTGCCTCAAACCCCCAGGACCCTCCCAGAGCACTGACAGCCCGAGGGAGTGGGAGCAGAGGAGAGAAGTAAGTGTAAAATCAGTTGTAAAGCTGAAAGGCTGCGATTCACTGCTTCTTGTAAAAGGCAGGTGAGACCTTGCCCTGCTGCGAACCAGGTCTTGAAGGTGACAACAGATTTCAGTCACTTTAGGAGGGTTAGGAGCAAGTCCTGCACGCAGCTGGTGTGTAAATGGGTGTGTTTTAGGAGAGCTGTGGGGTCAGTGGGATGGTGTTAATCGATTTTGCTTCATCCAGCTTCCTCACCCAACTCCTCCAGTGACACCCGCGATGGGTCCCAGCATCGTGCGGTGCTTTACAGGAGTTTCCCTGAGGTGCTCTGACCTCTCTCACCATCAGCCTGAACAGGCAAAACCAATCAAGGTTTGTTCAAAAGTAATTTTGCACCACAGCTTCTGCTGAGGAGCAGATAATCGGGTTTTATTTATTTATTTGTTTGTTAATAAAGCTGTATAACAAAGGATTTCATCATTCCAGCCATACTGAATGTAATGTGCTTGCAATAATTAATGCACTGCTAATGGAGGATTGGAATTTTGCCTTAATTATATCATTAAGACACATTTCATGCATTTAATTGTTTTTGTAAAATGACAGCCAAGCTCTCCTGCCGCATATTTCCCATTTCCAGATTAAATTACTTCCCATGCAAGGGCAACCTGCCTCTAATGGCCTCTCACAGTTTTTGCTTTCCAGGGGAAATCAAGTGGGTTTTGGTTAGATATGCCAATACTTTTCAGGTTAGCAAAGCTTTTACGTGTTGTTTGTCAATGTTAGTGATGAACAGATGCACTGAACTCTCCCTTCCTTCTTGCTGGCCTGGATTTCATGAGAAATAGGGGTGGGGGGAAGGGGAAAGTGTGTCAAGACAGAACAGGAAGGTTAAAAATCAATCGCAGGCTTTATCACGTGCCCTGCTGCACCTGTGGGAGGTTAATTTTGGGTAAAACACACCACGTCTGATCCAAAGGCAGCAGTCTTGGAATCAGAAGCTGCAGCCTCAGAGGGGGATGATGTTTGCATCTTTCTCATGGGACAGCACCAGTCAGGAGGCTCAGGGCTTCCTGTGCGAAGTTTCCTGCCTGTTCTTTGGAACTCAGCTTGTGTCTGCAGGGCCAGAATCAGTCACCCACAGCAAGCCCAGGCTCCTGGAGAGGCCTCTCGGAGGTGTGTGAATCAGTGTGGTCCATTGTGCTCCAGGCCAGGACCCAGAGCCCTCGGCAGTGGTGACGCACGTGGATTTGTTTGGGATGAGTAAATGGAGTTTTCACTGGACAGGAATTTATAGTTATGTCTGCAGCTCCCAGCTGCTCAGGGGGAAGGGAGTGGTGTGTTCTCTCCGGTTCATGCCTTCTCTGACTGCAGCCCTCTCCCAAATCTGTAATCATTGCTGCATAACTACACAAAAGCAAAATTCAGGGTGAGGGTGGTAGGAAACAGGAATCTCTGCTGAAATACAGAAAATATTAGGTTGCCTTGAGCAGCATCACTGCTGGATTTTGGAGCATCTGAGATCAGCCAAAACTTCCCCCAATGCCATCCAGGCAGTCACTGCTGTTTGCATGGCAAAGCCAGCAGCCCACAGAGGGAAGGCAGCAGAAAGCAGGTAAAGCCAGGGGAGGAACACAAGTGGATTGTGCAGGCGACAGAGAGGGAACTCCCATGCCAGGCACAGACACAGCAACTGGTGAACACTTTGAAAACCTTTCCAAGTGGCTCCTGCAGCACCGACTGTGGGAAGCATTTGGGAGCAGGCTTTTGTTCTCAGACTGTAACCATGCTGCTGACTTGACGAGTCCTTGACCTCAATTAGTTACGTTCGTTATGTGGAGCCCGGTGGGAATGAAGTCAACTGTGCCTTTCCTTCCTTCTTCCCATCCTTTCTCGCTCGGTGTATGAAAGAGCTGAAACTTGGCCAAGGCACAAATCCCGTTCAGCCCTCGCTGGGTTTTGCCCTGGGGGATCTGCAGGAGAGGTGGAGGAGCCCTGTGAGCTCTGCAGAGACACAGAGGGGAATCCACCACGAGAAACGTCCTGCTGGATGCGCTGCACGTCTGCTCTGCCAGTGGCCTGCTGGAAACCTCGAGCCAGAAACTTCACGTGTCTCTTTCTGACTTACCTTAAAAGTGATGAGGAGCATTCAGGCACCACGTCCTGGTTGTGTGAAGCCCACTGGGGAAAATAACACCAGAGAAACGCCAGATGCAAAATATCTAAACACGAGGCGTGAGAAGCACTGATTTCCACTGTACAAAGCAGTGCAATACCATCTCACATCCTTCTACTGGGGAACTGAATTTCCACTTCAATTTTGCTTATAGATTCTGTGTCTGGAGCGTTTCACCAATAAATACCTTCCCCCCTCAGTCCCCTCCTTGCTGTGATTGTTAGTAACAAATTTATGTTGTGTTTCATTTCAGGTTGTCCAACAAATTTTGGAACAAAACTGAGCACCATTAATTGTCGTTCTCGGAATAAACCAGCAACATCATTTATCAACGTGGCAATAACAGTAATGTTTGTATTTCCCAGTCTTGAAATACTTGGATTAGAGATGACAACATGATAATTGAAAATAATGGTAATTATCTGTCTGCAAACGTGTTTTGTTGCCACGCTCAATATCTTCTTTGAAACCAGTCACGAACAGGAGTCAGCATAAGCAACAATGAACTAAAAATTCATTTTCCTAGAGATCGGTGCGCTGCATCTGTTGTGTGGGAAACAACTCTGATTCTTCTCTTGTTTGGGATTCCAAAATGGTCTGTGGATGGAGACTTTCAAATCAATACCATCAGGAAAAATCGACTGCTTCTCTTTAGCTGAATTTGAAATGGTATATGATAATAAGAATGTTGTTAATGTATGGATATATATGTGTGTACACCTTGAGATCATTAGTGTGGAAACAAGACACCTGCTGTATCAAGATGAGAAGGAAACATCAACATAATTCCTCATGCTTTCCTAGTGAAAATTGCCAAATCCATGTCGTCAGACTGTGGGCAGCATATTGAGTTGGGTATGAGCTGAGCACTGCCTGAGCCCAAGGAACAGTGTTTCCTCCTGGGGTCAGGGCCCTGGGCCCTGCTCCCACCTGCTCTGTGCTCCCGGGCAGGGGCTCAGCGAGGTCTCACCCAGCCCCAGCAAATTTTGATTGGATGGTTTTTCTGGAGCAGGCTTAAACTTGAGTCCTAAAACACATTCAGGGTCCTTCCCTGGAAAATAATGAACCATTGCAGGGCAGGGATGTTTTAGAGGGTGCTTTGTACATATTCTCTTTGTTATTGCTGATTTCAAGTAATGCCCCCCCTTTTGCTTTGCCAGTGCCAGCAGGTGAGACACCCATCCCAGCTCCAGCAGGGACAGGGACCTGCCAGCTGGATGGGGAACCACGGAGCAGCATCTCTGCAGAGCATCACCACTGCAAGCAAGAACCAAATGAGTGTCTTGGACCCTTCCAACCTGGATTTGGGGCAGGAGGAGGCAAGCAAGAGCTTTGAAGGTGAGGTGACACCCCACAGCTGGACTCAGAGAGGGACACTTGGTGTCAGGGTGGGGTCCAGCACCAGCTCCATGCAGCCACTTTCTCCTTGGATCCTCATTTCACTGTAAGCTATTGAAATGATTCCCTCATGAACTAGTTTCTGTTGTCCTTATTAACCAAGGATTAATTAATTATTAATTAAGCAACCCAGGCTACTTATTAATTCAACTTGTTAATTAAGTATAGGATGCTAATGAGGCAGCTTGTTAATTGAGTTGTCAGGGGGAAGTGAGGATAGAGAGAGGAGGGTTTTTCTGCCCAGCTCCTGTAGCAGAGCCAGGAACGCGGCTCCATGTGGGGACGTTGGTCGTGGGAGCTTCCTGAGCGGGGTCACGCAGTCACAGCTCGGGAGAAGCTTTGTTTATGTTTATTCCTTTTTACTGTCAGCCCAAAACAACCTTTCAAGAAGAGACTGCAGGACTTGCAGCCCAATATTTCAGTGCTATGTGCAGGACTAAGCTAAGCATGGGGACAGGACCAGTGAGCCCAGGGGAGAGAGGCATGGAGATGACCTGGAGCTGTGGGGGATGATGGATGACAGCAGTGGCTTTCTGCTTTTTCTCAGTCTTAATGAGATGCACAAATGGGAATTTTGCTCCTTGAAATGCCTTCAGCCTAGGACAAGAAAGGTCTGCAATTTACAGGCAACAACAAGAGCAAGAGATGAACAGGAACCCTCTGCTTTGCCAGAGCCTTTGCAGGGAGTGAGAGCCACCTCTCTCTGGTGCTTTGGAGCTCCCTGTGATCTGCCCCAGCTCTGCTCCTTTTGTTTGTGGGATCAGGCCAGGATCCCCTGAGGATGGAGCTGCTGTGTCTCCCTGAGCCGTGAGGACGAGCTCCTCCAGCGCTGAGGCTTTGTGGGACAGCCCCACACGAGCACCTTGCTGTGCATCAGTGCCAGGTGGTCAGGACTGGTACGGTCATTTCAGGATGTTTTCTCTGGAAAGTTTGCTGATGGGCCGTTTCTTGTTGCCAGCAAGGCTCCAGCGTCAGTGGTTTGTTCCACTGCAAATGCCATTCCCCAGACGAGCTGAAAATAAAACCATTTCTAATCACTTCTGAAAGTTTCTGAAAAGAACTGGGGGAGGGGGAGAGCTAATGAGGAAAACACACAGCTTTAGAAAGAGGAGAGCATTCCCTGAAGTCAACAGAATAAAAAAAAATTCTTTTTGAATATTCATTTCTACTGAGATTTTCTATCGCTATAATTAATTTGTCACAAATACCCTGACAAAGCATTTCTGGTGGAGTGATGAGGGCTACAGGCAGAGGTTTACTTAGTCTCTTTTGAAGGAAAATAACTAGCTATCAAATAACTTTAAACTCCTAAAGCTTTTCTGGCTTGATCCTGCTTTCATTAAAGAATGCTACTTGGCTTTGAAGACATTTAAAGCTTTTGAAAAATTGTTATATGGATTTATTTTTGGTTAATTCAGTCCCCTTCTGGTGTATTATTCACGGACACTTTGAGAGGCATTGGCTACTTGTTTTCTCTTCACGGAGAGGGACACAACAAAGCCTTTAAAGCACCCATGGAGTCATTCAGGCTCAGTTCTGCTGGTTTTCCCCTTCCTTCCTGCAGTAACTTGAGGTCCTTGGGACCTTTACCCAAAATAAAAGATTTCTGACAGCAGCCCAGTAGCAAATTAATGCTGAATATCTTGAATGACTGACATGTAATGACTCTGCCTCCTTAGATTGGATCAGGATCCCCGCTTAGGTCAGATCAGATCAGATCCCTGCTGAGCCAGCCGTGGTCAGCTCGGGGAATTCAGGTCCTCGAGGTTTCCTCCTTTGTCTTTCTACCCCCAAATTTCTGCACAATGACAGGACATCCTTGCAGGACTCTGCAACTGACTCCGAGCAGCAAAAAGATTTGTTTGATGGGAGAAGGATCAGACCTGATTCTGTAATCACTCCTCACCCCAAGGAGCACCAGTTCAGTAGGATTGCTCATGTAAGGAAGCCTCCTCTGACATGAGTAATCGTGGCAGGTTCTGGCCCCGAGTTATTACATGAAACCATCTCAAGCTCAGGAGAAAGCTGCATGACTCAGACCTAGCTTTAAAAAATAAAAAGTTTTAAATCCCAAGTTAGGATGTGCCATTTGGCTCCTGCTGAAGTTGGTCTAAAAAGGCAGCACAGAATAATAAAAAAGATCAAGCTTTTGATGTTAAATTGCATGTTCAAGCATAAAATCCAGCCTTGATGATGAAGCTTAGCCTGGCTTATTTCACTCGGGCAAAGACACTAAACAAGAACCTTACACTCTTTCTCACTTAGAGGAAATGTCTGTGCATTTAAAAAAAGCCAAAAAAAAAAGTTTTGACAGATAAGTAATTAGGAAACATCTGGCCAAACTGAAGGCAACAGAAGTGATTCCAATCAAAGGTGGTTCAATGAAAGCTTTTCATCTCGACTCCAACAGAAACAGCAAACTTAGCACTTAAAAAAAAAAAAAAAAGGTAAAATTCCAGTTTCTGATGAAGTGTTAAAAAGTCAGAGAGTGAGAAGTGCAGAGACATCCACCCGGCCCAGGGCTGCGTGGAGGAGGAGGAGGAGGAGGGAGAGCCCTGGCTGGGGACAGGATGAGGTGTGTGCCAAGGGCCCGGAGGCAGGGCCGACGCTGGGACAGGGGCTCAGTGCTGTGGATGGGACAGGGGCACAGTGCTTTGGATGGGACGGGCTCAGTGCTTTGGATGGACAGGGGCTCAGTGCTGTGGATGGGACAGGGGCCCAGTGCTTTGGATGGGACAGGGGCACAGTGCTTTGGATGGGACAGGGGCTCAGGGCTGTGGATGGGAGAGGGGCACAGTGCTGTGGATGGGACAGGGCACAGTGCTTTGGATGGACAGGGGCTCAGTGCTTTGGATGGAATTCCCAGCATGGCTCCAGAGCTGATGTGTCCCTGTGGGGTTCCTGCAGCACCGGCTGCTCCGTGTGCCCCTACCTGTGGGCACCCCAGCACGGGTGAGGCTCCTGCCACTGGGGCTGGGTGGGTGGCTGAGGGGTCACTGCTGTCCCCTTGTCTCACCCCTCCCTCTCCAAAGCTGTGCACAGAGCGGTGGAACATCCCTACTGGGGATTTGGGGTGAGGGGTGCTCCCTTTCCGTTTTCACCTTGCACTGTGTTTTGAAGAGCTTTTCCCCCATTTAGTGAACGCTGGTGGTTTGGAGGCTCCATCAAAAGACACCCCAGCATTCTGTGGGTGCTTCCTCACCTAACTGGAAGGACTTGAGTGAGCTCCCTCAGAGCTGATGTGTTCTCATGGTGTTCTGGCTGCTGAGTGCCTGCTGGAGATAGTCCTCCAGGCTGCTTTCAATTTCAAACAAGCTTCGTTCTGAGTTTTTGGGAAAGGTTTTAGATATTTCTTTTTCTTCAAGGTGGCAGATTTACACATCCTGTCCAACCTCTTCAGCCCCCGTGGCCCCTCCTATGGTGTTCCCCCGTGGTATCTCATCAGGGGTGGGCAGGACAGCCACCTCCCCTCTTTGCAGCGCTCAGAATCAAACCCTGGCGTTGGTGGTGGCTGTTGCTGCTGTAAACTGCCCATTTTTATAACTTTAACACACCAGACTAAAAGCCCAGAGCAAAACTCGCTGCTCAGCATCCAGCTGCAGCCCTGAGCTCTGCGGGGCAGGGCAGGAGGGGCAGCAGGGCCCTGGAGGAGGGACAGGAGCGGGAGAGTTTTGACGATGTCCTTTTGCTGTCCTGCCCCGAAGGGAAGGAGAGGAAGGAAAGAGGATCCTTGCTCCAGCACAGCAGCCATTTTAAGCTGCTTCTTGCACAGCTGGAAATCATTGCGATAGCATCAGCTGCCAAGGGGAGTTAGGAGATTTGGCAGGATGCAGAGGGAAAGAGGTAGCAGTTAAATCATTTGTGAAGAGTAAATGCTTCAAAGGCAGAGCGAGGGGCCCTGGCTCACTGGCGGTGCCAGCGTGGTCCCGCTCTGCCCAGTCCCAGGGCGGGGTGGAGCAGCACCCAACACCCAACAGGGCACCCACAGCTCTTGAGTTGCTCCTGATCTTCATCCCACAAGCCTGTCCCCATCACAGACAGCTGGAATACCTTCCAGCTGGGATGGAATTATTACTGAGTAAGGAAATATGTGCTCTGTAACCTCACTGCAGAAAAACCTCTGTAAAGCACGAACAGGAAGTGTACAATATATTCCTTTCCAAATTAATTGCTATTATTTTGATTAAAACACATTATCATATAAATATTTGATTAAGAATGTGATTAAATCTTTCTTGCTCATGAACTGTGACAACTTTAAAGTCTAACCTTTTATAGCTTGGCATCACATCATTATTTTTCTCATTAGCTACGTTTAATAATTCGATCTCATAATATGCTTTGCCATTTGGAACCTTCCTTTGTGTGCCAAGTTCAAATCGATGCTGTTAGTTATTTGTGCCACTGCAGATAATTAAACAAAAATTAACAGCAATTTAACCCTGCAGTCTGGCTGTGGGTAGAGGAGTGTTCGAGAAGGGGAGCAGGTCACGGAGCACAAGTCAAAGGGGTTCTGCTGCCAGCTGTGTTGGTGCAAAGCTGGCCAGGCACAGTGTGGGAAAGTGGAGGTGTCTCCTGGAGGCTCCAGTAATTCAGAGAGTCCCTTTCCACCAGGTAAAGCCCCTGGGCATCACAGAGTGAGCAAACCTGCTGTGGACTCTTACGAATGATGTGAGAGGGCAAAGCGGGGAGCAGTTGGGTCTTGGGCGTGCGGGGAGGAGAAGCAGAGGAGCCCCAGCTGAGGCTGTCGAGGGGTCACTCCGAGCAGAGCAGTCTCCCTCTCCCCCAGGACACACATCCCTGGGATTGGGGTGCTGCCCTGGGACACACATCCCTGGGATTGGGGTGCTGCCCTGGCTCCTTCCCCTGGCTCCAGGCTGTTACTTTGGGCAGCTCAGCGTGCTCCCCCGTCCCTCAGCAGGATCAGGCCCTCGCAGGCTGTCTGGAGGCAGAAGGATGCCTCTGTCTCTCCCAGCTCGCTGCGAACAGCCAGAGCCCACTTTCCTAATTTAAACCGCACACAAAAGCTTGCCTTACATGGTCACGGATGCTATTTTTAGGTCCGCCAATTAATCCAGCTCCGTTTGAGCTGGATTAGAAATCACATACCCCCTTAATTATAGGTGTATAAACTCCAGACTGGCAGCTGTTTTGACATTCTCAGCTGGGAAATTTGCCCTAAACAGCCGTCCCCTCCCTGGTGCGGCAGGATTGAGGCCCGGGGCTGCTGCCTCCGTGCCCATCTGCTGCCGTGGCACCGCGCCTGCTCTGGCGCTTGGACGCCTGCCCTGGGACACAGGTGCCAGGCAGCAGTGAGCAGCGATGGGCAGCCTCCCTCTTTCTTCTTTTCCTTTTTTTCTTTATCTTTTTTTCTCCCCCCGCCACCCCACCTCTGTAGGAAAATCTCCCTTGGTTCCCCAGGCTGCTTCTTTCTGCTGTGGACATCTGCCAGGAACAAGAAGGAGCCCGTGCCAAGGCGCTTCCGAGGTGGGGTCTCCATCGGGGGCTGCTGGACGTGCCTGCCCCACACGATGGGCAATGGGGGCAGCTCCTGGCACTGCCAGAATCGAGCCCCTGTGCAGAGATGATGGCCTGGCACACCTCGAGCTCCCTCACCCAGCAGTGCCAGCCCAGGAGGGGCTGCCCATGGCACTGCTCTGTGCCCGTGGCTTGTGTGGGAGCCTGTGGTGCTGCTGTGCATCCCAAACCCCACAGCTGCTGCTCTGGCTACTCCAAGGGTGGCACGTTGCCCCTCTACCTGCCCGGGTTCCTCTCTGGGGACAGGGACACCCAAGTGAGGAGCTGCCTTTTTATTTTAATGTGAGCGGGGGAGATTTTAAAGCTGAACGTCCAGAGAACTGCGCAATTCTAACCCTGCAGTGCTGCTGGTGGGTTTCTGGCAGGAGCCCCCTGAAGCAAAGAGGAAACTCCAGAGAAAGTTCCGTGGGGAGCCTCCCTGGAACGGGGCTGTATCCAGCCCTGAGGCAGGAGCTGTCACCGGAGACCACCCTGCGGCACCTCCAAATGCCCCACGTGTAGGGCAGGGCAGGACTGGAGGGTCAGACCCTGCGTCACTGTCCCGATCCCGGCCAGGGGCAGCTGCCGGAGCATCGCTGCTAATTGTGGTTGCGGCCAGGGCAGCCGGGAAGGTCCCGGGCTGGGCCATACCTGAGCAGTGAGATAATGCCCCGGCAGCGCCGGGACACAGCCACCCCTGCGGGAGGGTCCCCGCGGGTCCTGCTCCAGCTCTCCACGGGTTTAATGCCCAGTGGTCATCTTAGTTCTTTTTTCCTTTCCCAGGGGCTGGAGGCTGGACAATAACTGGCACAGACACTGTTCGATCCTAACAAATGCTTTTTTGTTTCAGTGTAATATCAAATGCTTTTGAGCCCAGTGAACAAAGTGCCCTCTCGCTGGAGCTCTGTGACTCTTCCCCCCCTCGCTGTCTGGCAGCATCAGCAGCATTAGCACAGGACAATCCTCTGTCCTTTCCTTGAGAATCTCACTGCACCTCTTGGATCACATTTAATTCCGTGCTTATGTTGAAGTCTGGCACGCTGCATCTCGTGGGACAGCTCGACGACCAGGCACAGGCTCCCAAAGGAGTTTTTCCATTGAAGCTGCAGCCATTTCCATTTACTCCTGATGTTTTCCGCTGCCCATTGGAAAAAACCCCGTGTTAGTGCTGCCAGGGCTGCCCTCGGAGAGGGAGAGGTTCAGTGCTGTGTTTGTGTGTTTGGCTGTGGCCCTCGAGCAAAGCTCTTCTCTGGCACAAGCACGTGGAGGGCTCAGTGGGCAGCTGCCCCTGCCTCGGGGCTACCTGAGGGATGGTTTATGAAGCCAGGGGCCAGGGCGAGTGGTGAGGATGGAATGAGCTCATTTCCCAAGTCAGCTCTGCAGCTGCCTGGGACAGGCCGGCTCTCCCAGCTGACAGTGACATCTCAGGGGTGCCAGAGGAGCCCTGGGACACTCTGGGGCCTAAGCAAGGGGCACAGGGACGGGCACACACCGCTGCCAGCTCCTGCTCCTCAGCACAGAGCTGGGAGGAAAACGGGAGGATTTCCCGAGCTTTGCTCCTGCTGGTCAGACCATGGATGCCCTGGCAGAGCATCAGTCCCACCCGTGTCCTTACAGAGCCCTGTGGAAAGAAACACGTGTGTGGCAGGGGTGGAGAAGGGGAGAGTGGAGGTACCTGCTTTTGTGGGCTGTGGGAACTCATAAAAGCTTTGGTGGAGTTCTGGGAGAAGGCTTTCAGGCTGTTCTGATCCAACCCCCTGGCTCTGAGGTGCAGGGGCTGCTTCCTTCCCCTGCCTTGCTGCAACTCTTTGGTGGGTACGAGGCTTTCATTGCCGTGGGCAGCAGAGCAAGAATGCAGGGAGGCTGGAGCAGGAAAGTTCTGTGTCTGACAGAGGTTTCCCAGAGTGACTCACAGGGCAGCAATTCTGCCCATCCTCATCCCACTGCAAGGACATACCTGTGGTGGATTCCTGAGGCACCGAAACCATCCCTGAGAGAGAGCACTGTGAGATATCACTGTGAATCACCCCAGGGTGTGAGGGGTTGTCTCAGTGTCCCTGTCCCCATGCCCAGGGCTGGACCACCTGTAGAACAGCCCTGACAGCTCAGAGTTGAGCAATGGGGTGACAAACCCGAGGCTCAAATCTTCCTGCCCCTGTGCCGTCCATCCTTTAGCACAGCCCATGGCCACTCCGTGCTAAGAATAATGAGAAAGCCAAGCCGGGGAAGTGAATTTACAAATCTCTGCAGTGGGAACTGTACAAAGACCTACAACTTCATATCACAGTGACCAGCACCAGCCAGTCCTGATCAGGTCCAGCCACTGGGACAGCAGGACGTGGGTGCTGCTCACAGCACTCAGAGCCATCCAAATTCCCCTTGTCCACTGCCAACACAGTGAAGAAACCCCCCTGTGAGGTGAGAGAGGCCCTGCCAGCCCACTCTGATACCTTCGAGTTCTCTCAATAGCCAGCAGGAACCACAATTAACGTCTGCTGCAATTTCTTCATTATCATAATGACAGTGCTTAGCAGAATATACGGGAGACGTTGGCGGTGACGCCCAGATGCTGGAACCATACGATGCCACATGGAAAATCATGGCGTGGTATAAAAACCCGGCTTTCATATGGTACAGCTGCCTCTACATAATGCCCTTGTAATTTATCAGTGGATGGCATCTGGTTCTTTCCTGTCATTCTTCGACTTCCAGACAACCATAATCTCAAGTGTCTTAATAATAACACAGACCTGCCAGACAGGGGAGGAGGGTGGATGGAAAGGGGGTGGGGAGCCAAATTGCTCCTTTTGTGCTGTTCAACCCAAATTAGAGGGGAAAACCAGAGAAAGGGAAGTCTGGTGGGGGACTGGGAGTGCTGGAGGGGGGGCTGCGGGATGCAGGATGCGGGATGCGGGATGAGGGATGCGGGATGCGGGATGCGGGATGCGGGATGCGGGATGCGGGATGCGGGATGCGGGATGCGGGATGCGGGATGCGGGATGCGGGATGCGGGATGCGGGATGCGGGATGCGGGATGCGGGATGCGGGATGCGGGATGCGGGATGCGGGATGCGGGATGCGGGATGCGGGATGCGGGATGCGGGATGCGGGATGCGGGATGCGGGATGCGGGATGCGGGATGCGGGATGCGGGATGCGGGATGCGGGATGCGGGATGCGGGATGCGGGATGCGGGATGCGGGATGCGGGATGCGGGATGCGGGATGCGGGATGCGGGATGCGGGATGCGGGATGCGGGATGCGGGATGCGGGATGCGGGATGCGGGATGCGGGATGCGGGATGCGGGATGCGGGATGCGGGATGCGGGATGCGGGATGCGGGATGAGGGATGAGGGATGCGGGATGAGAGATGCGGGATGAGGGACGCGGGATGCGGGATGAGGGATGAGGGATGCGGGATGCGAGATGCGGGATGCAGGATGCGGGATGAGAGATGCGGGATGCGGGATGTGGGCTCGCAGCTCCCCCGGCCCGGCATCCCGGGGGCTCCCAGCATTCCAGGGAATCCCGGCTGGAGTGCGGGAGAGGGCATCTGTCCTAAAGAAACCGGGCTGAGCCGGGCNATGAGGGATGCAGGATGCGGGATGTGGGATGCGGGACGAGGGATGCAGGATGAGGGATGCGGGCTGCGGGATGAGGGATGCAGGATGCGGGCTGCAGGATGCGGGATGCGGGCCATGGGACGCGGGCCGTGGCAGGCTGCCTGTGCCACCACGAGATGGCGAGCGAAGGAGCCTCTTGGCAGGGCTGTCCCGCGGAAAGGGGCTCGGCTCTCGGAGGCACGGGATGGCTCAGCCTGGTTTCCCGCAGCCAGCGAACCAGAGAGGAGGGTGGGGAGCATGTATGGGGACATCCACGGCCGGGCTGGGCGGGAATAAGGATGCTTGAAGTTATCCAAGCAGGACTTGGGAGAGCATGGCAACGCGTCCCGTGGCTGTTCGTACCCCCTGACTACCCCCAATTTCTGACACGCTGAATCCCCAAGGGAAGGGCGGCTTCCTGGTCCCTCCTCCATCCCCTGTACTGTCAGGATAACCCACTGCTCCCCCACGCCCCCAGCAGCTGCAGGGAGTGGGGCAGAGCCAGGCAGGAGGAGTGAATGGCACACGAGGGGCACCTGGAGGGTGGGCAGGCCCTGAGATAAGGGGCAGGGGCAGGAGCCCTGGCTGGGAGCCGCACGGGGAGCAGGAGGAAGGGATTTTCCTGGCTGTGATGAAGAGTGTTGCTGCATGGAGGTGGGTGTTGGGGCTGTCTCTGCCTGGGGATGGGGAGGCCCGGAGTGAGCCCCGTTGTAGGGAGGTGGGGATGGTGAATGGGCTGATAGGGATGATGAGCAGCAGGGCTGAAGTCTTGCTCATCGGATTCTTTCCTGTGACTCCTTCTTGCCTCCTGCCCTGCCCTCTGGGTGCTCTGTCCCTGTGCGTGCACAGCCTTTGGGCTGTGGGTCTTCTGCTCCTGCCTGGGTCTGACCTGGCAGGAGGGTTTGGGCCATCCCTGAGCCAGAGTGGTTCCCACCTGCCCCAGTTTGCAAAGCTACTTCCCCCTGGATATTTCTGCTGGAAAAGTTTCCTGTGAAAACCAGCTCAGAGCTCCCTGGGGAAAGGCGTCTGCAGGAGCTAAAAGGGCTTCTCGTTAAACACGTGCACACCGAATTCGTACGTGAGCTGTGGGAGCACCTCCCCAGGGCTGCTGATGGGTGGCAGTGCCACGGGACCTCCAGAGCCAAACCTGGGGCAGCTGAGTGGGCAGCAGAGTCCCCTCCTCCTGCAGCAGCACAGCACTGACTTTGCTGCTCTGGTGAGACAAATGAGGGTGGTCATGAGAGCCACTTTGCAGAGGGGATTAGTGCTCCAACACTCCCAGTGCTCCTCCCGGGGCACCCCGACCTGCAGACCTGTTTTCACAATTTGTGTCAGTCCAGAGTATCTCGATTTCTTTTTTTTTGTTTGTTTGTTTTTTTTGTTTTTTTAGTGCACAGAAACTTCTGCTTGGTTTGTCCTTTTGAGCTAGGAGGGGAGTAGAGAGATGTGTTATTCTGCCCTGCTCTCCCTGTTTGTACAGTAAGAGATAAGTCCCGTACTATGTAAACAATCAGACAATGTGTGCTGAACTGGGTCTATTGGTACTAGCTGGGACAGCTTTATCTTGGGAGGGTGCCTGGGTGGGAGGAGATCCCTGGCTGGAATGAGTGCAGATGATGCCAACTTCACCTTGGAGATGAAGTTTGTTTAGGCTTGCATTAAACCCTTGGGCAGGAATCCGGAGGTGAGGCACCTCTCTGCTGTGTCCCTCGAGCTTCCTGTGGTTAAACATCGATTCAAGAAGGGCTCCAATGCATGGGCAAGGCACTGCAGCTTGGTGCCCGTGGCAGCTGAGCCACAGAAACAGGTCTGCTGGTGTGCTGGGAGCCTCCAGCCTCCTGTGAAGGAGCTTTGGGCTCATGCAGGCTGTGCCAAAGCAGGTTTGTGGCCTGGGACACTGAAGTCCCAGCAGTGTGGTCCCTCCTAAAGGGGTGCACACTTGTATGTTCACAGGGGGACTTCTGGCACCACGTTGAACTTGTCTTCAGTGGCAACTCTCTGAAACGAGATGTACCTGTAAAACAAACGAAGCAGGTGGTTACAGAACCCCCAAATCCTGCTTGCTTTCACACAGAGTTGAGACCAAGTGCCCCAAGGCAGCCTGCCCTCTGCTAAATGCAGTGTCCTGGCTGGGTGGGCACCCAGCTGTGTGAGGGACTTTGTGCTGCTCTGTGCCTCAGTTGCTGCTTGGGCTGGAGCGTGTTTGGGTCTCTGCTGGAGGCACAGCTCTCCTCGCAGCCTTTGGGAATCCTGCACGCTCCTGTGCACCCCCAAACACACCCGGGGCAGTGTGTGCAATGTTTGGGTCAGGTCTGCTTTGGGGCTGCATTCCCTGAGTTCTCTGCCACCCCTCTGCCCACAGGCAGCGATCCTGGGAAGGATCTGGTGGGTTTGGAAGCGTTTCCCAGCGTGTCTTCAGTGCGTGGACTAACAAATGCTCGCAGCTCTGCTTGGATTTCTTTCTTCCCAGAAGCTTTCAGCTGGGCTGCCTGTCCCTGCTCACCACAGCCTCAGCCAGCCCTGCCTCGTCCCTTCTCCCTGCTCCCCTCCAAACCCAGACCACCCCTAAAACCAACTGGTTTCACTCTTGGGGCAGTGGGAGCCCATAAGGCTCACGTGTTGCTGCTTTGCTTTGCACCCCCACCCTCACCAGGATTGCTCTGCAGCCCCCTCCTCACTCAGCAAAGCCCCCCAGGCCAGCACAATCCCTCTGATTTCCTGCAGAACTGGCACGGTGTGCCCTGGTAATTTGCAGGGAAGGCTGAGCACAAACAAAGTCGATGTGTCCGTGGGTTTGCTCAACGAGCGGCGTGTGTTGCCCTCCGAGAGGAGTGTTTACCTCGGTGCTTGCAGCGCTGGCTCCGTGCTCACAGGTGAAATGTTCCTGGACCAAAGTGCAGCCTGGACAGGAGGAATCCAGCAGCGGGACAACAAACACGTTACGCCAGCGGCTGAGCTGGAGCTGCATTCCTGAGTGTTTTCGCTTGGCGTGGGTGTCCCTGGGATGGAGGGGGAGCTGCCGAGAGGCCCCTTCTCTTAATTAAAACAAAAGTGTAGTTAGGCTTTATCGGGTTCAGCGTTAATTAACTCGCAGGGGTAAAGTCAATAATTTCAGAGCTGCCTCTTTTCTGGACCTGCTGGTTGTATTTTTGTGGTCAGTCTCGTATTTGCCTCTTTTTGCACTGATTTCCCGTGCTGTTTATAGAAGTGTTGGGTGAGAGGGACCTCGGGAGGGCTCTGGTCTGGTCTCTGAGCTGTTGCCAGGGCTGCTTTGGGTCAGCTGTGTCTCGGCCTGGACATGTCCAAGGACAGAGCCTCCTTGGCCTCTTGGGCAGCCTCGCTGCATTGCACCAACCCTCCAGGAGAAACTTCCCTGATGCTCACCCTGAGCCTCCCCAGGGCAGCCCTGGCACATCCCTGGCACCACAGGACGTGGGACTCTGCCCTTCCAGCCTTGCCAGTCCCCTCTGCCCGTTCCCACCTCTGGAGCAGCTGGAGTGAGGCAGCTTGGTCAGTCTGGGGGTTGCCAGTGAGATACATCTTTTCCCAAAGAAATACATATTTCCATAAAAAACAAACACTGCCGGCCTGGGTCAGCCCTGAGGTCTGCTCAGCCCCTTTCTCACAGGTAGGAGACTGCAGATGTCCCACGGCTTGGAAATGAAGCCTGCCCTGAGAGGAAATGCCTTCCTGGTGCCCGGCTGGGAAGCCTGAACTTTGCTGTCCTTTCTTTGAAACATTAATTCTAAAAAATGTGGCTTATCCACCATTTCAGCTGAAGCTGGACTGGTGAATGCTGCTGGGAAATGGAGTTTGGATCTGAACACTTCCTCTGTGAGCTCTGGAGGGGTGGTGGATCTTTATCTCTCTTCAGTCTCCCTTGGCAACATCTATTTGCATGGCTGCACAAGCTACTGAAATAGTTACTTCACCCTGGTCTTTTGTTTTGTTTCATTGGAAACCAATATTTTGGCCATGTCAAGGCTTGAATTCTTTTGTGGCATGTTTAATCCAGGTTTGAGGGCTTGCTCTGCTCCCAGAGGTAGAAAACCAAATAGAAACAAATACAGGGAAGGAACTCATGAGACGTAAAAGAAACCGGGGTGGGGGGAAAAGACCCCAAAAATGTGAAGTATCAGCAATTTGGCAGAAAGCCTCTATCATTTTTTAAAAAAATATGGCTCATGAAACTTCACGAATCTCTGTTTAAAAGGGAGGGAGATGGTGTCAAAGCCTTTGGTGGTGGATATCCCTACCCAAGTAGGTATTTATTTGTATGGGAGCCTGAAGGGGAATTTCACTTGCTGCCTTATCAGCCTTATCTGCCTCTGCCCTGAAGCCAAAGTGGTGACGAGTGTTTTCTTCTCATTTATCTGTGTACCTGCCTTAGCGACTGTCCAGAAGGGATGGGGGATACTGTGGATCTCTAAACACATCACTTTCTTCCAATATGCATAATTTACTAAGTTATATAAGGAATCAATGCTACCAGATTGCTTATCAGCCTGATAGGGCACTGCTGCTCCCCTTGCAACGTTCACACGCAAATCTAAGCAGGATCTCTTGGAAAGCTTTTATCTCAGATTGATTTTCGGCTAAGATAGGCATTATCTGCACAAAATAAACGTTTTTTGCCCTGTAACCCATGGTGATGTTACAGACAGGGCTGCCAAAACCAAGCCAGGCAAGGGGCCAGTTTGCAGTTGCCTCTGGGGCTGGGCTGAGCAGGCAGCAGCGCTGGCTCTGTGAGCCCAGCTGGGTCCTGCCGGGCTGCTCAAACCTGCCTTGCTCCCTGTCACTGCTCTGCCACCTCCCTGGAGCTCCCCGTGTGCTCCCAGCCCTCATCCCACCTGCAGAGTGCTCATCATCTTCTCCTTCCCCCAAGCCCGTGTGGGTGCAGCCCCAGGAGGCACCACGAGCTACCAGAGCTCGGGACAGTTTCTCCTCTCCCTCGTATTCCCGTTCCTCCTCCCTTCCCACTGGTGCCAAGGGGCTGGGGGAGGCTGACCCTCACCCCAAGGGGACCCCCCTCACACCTCCACGCTCTCGTCTGGTGTCTGGCAGCACATCCTGGGCCCTGACACAGGATAACCTGGCCTAAATAATGGATGGCAAGAGCTGGTCTCACCGTGCAGATCATTTTGCTGGCTTTGTAAAGTTAATCAGTTTACATGTTGCCATTAGGTGGGGAAAGCTCCGTTTACCTTAAATAATTAATCAAGATCAATTAAACGCGGGGTAATCGTGAAGAACAGCAAAAGGCAGAATGACCCTCATTTCTTCCCGTTCTTTATCATGTTTAGACAGCCCAGGGAACAGCACATCTCGCAGAGCTTGGGCAGGGAGAGAGTAACTTACATTTATGTCTGTGATGACAGCTCTATCCCGAAGGTTTGACCTAATTACTGCGTCTTGTCTCGACTTCTGTCTGGGAGTTATTGTTGCTGTCACTGTGGCAAACGCAGCTAATGAAAACATCCAGTGGTCCCATTGAAATATCAGCCTGGTGAGTCGACTCTGCTGTGCAAGTGCAAATGAATGTTTCTGAATTTCTGCGTTTTTTTGGTGACCTATCGCATCGCTTTGAAATTATCCTCCAAGAGCTCTAACGAGTATTTTTTTGGGGTGATACATCGTAAGACCAAAGAAGAAACTTCTGGAAAATAATTCTATCGTGTACTTGATAACTATTAAAATCCCAATAGGCCCTAAGAGGAAACTGAAATGCCTCTCACATAGGAGAACTTCACAGAAGCTGAGAGTTTTGGTCCTTTTAGTCGATCTTGGAGCTGCCTGGACATAACTTACAGTCGTTTACACAGATATTTCTTGAGCTGTTTATTGCATGAATAAGTTGGTTGAGCATGGCAGTACAGAAGCTGGTAGAAAGGGGCCTGGGATGCCCCAGTGACACGAGTTCAAAGGAGCCCTTTGGAGGGAGGTGGGGGCTGCAGGGCCAGTGCAGGATGTTCCTGGAAGGAGCCTGTTTCCTTCACTTCCACAGGGTTACGAAACTTGTTTTTCTGTTCTGAGAACCATCAGCACAAAGGGACCATAAAGAGTTTTAAAGGCCTTCCTTTGGCTCCCTTGTGAGGAAGCTCTTTGCAGTGAACTGGCAAATACCTGCTGGTGGCTGGCTGGGCTCCTCCCAGAGCTGGGGCAGGAGCAGATGAGGGTTTCTTACACCTCTCACCTGGTGTAAGAATTACTTTAGGATGATCATCTCTCTGGCCCTGACTTCCAGGAAGAACAGCGAGTCCCTGAGCCATGAGGACTCAGTGATCTTAAAGGTCTTTTCCAACCTGAATGATTTTTGGCAGGCTTTGAGAGCAACACAGACTTGCAAGATACTGTAAAATGGGGTCTTTTTTTTTCCAAAATGGGAGACTCTTATCCCAAAGAAGTGAAACCAAATAGTTACTTGCTCAAAAGGGTGTGCTCAGAGTTGAACAGGCTAGACATGAATTACTGCTCTAAAACAATCTCTTCTGCTGCCCTTCACTCTCCTGGAGTCTGGTTGTGGTCTGTTCAGACAGTTTTTCTTATTCTTTGTCCTCAGAAAGGGCATTTTTATATGGATGCATCTATAGATGATACATTATGAAAAGAATTCTGCAGCGATAGCTCAGTGCTCTTTCTGCTTCTGATGGGGAAATTGCAGAGGGTGTTTTTGGCTGTAATTCCTGGAGATCAACACGTTAATGAAGTAGGCAATGAACTTTGGGTTGGATGTTGCAACGTCCTCGGGCTGTAGCACTTATCTGGATTACTCTTCAGAGGACCCATGTCCTGTCTGCTCCACAGGGAGGTTCATAGAACAGTCCATAAATCCTCAGCAATGCACACAATGGATTTTGTTTTAATTTATAACCCACCCCGAGTCACAGTGCACTGCTAACTTGTTGTTGGTGTGGTGCCTGCTGCACTGACATAACCTGTGTGCAATGGACACTGAGATCTCTCCAGTGGACACTGAGATCTCTCCAGTGGCTCCCCTTCAGTCTCAATCCCCCTTCCCAGCAGCACAGCACGATGGTCTAACACGCCCAAGGCCTGGAAATATTTATGCTACGAGGGCTCCTGGGCTAAGCGTGGCTGGTGTTTGTCCCTGTGCTGTGCAACAGCAACAAGCCCCGAATTTCAGGAGTGTCAACGCTGGGAGGAATCTGGTTCTGCACACAGGCAGGCTGCAAACCTTCTGTTACCAGCAAAACCTCCAAAATCACTGACCCACTTTGTTCAGAGGGGTTGCATTCCTCCTCTGAGGTGCTGGGGAGGGTCAGGGATAAGGGAGTGGTTAGCACTACAACCAGAAGTTTGGGGGAGGAGAACTGGCCGGTGTTGGGAGCCCTGGATGAGAGCAAAGAGTTAACTTGCACCACTGGTTGCATGACAGCCCCCATCTGTCTGTGCCTCCCCCTCCAGCACTTTTCTCCATTATTTCATCAAAGCAACAGGCATGGTTTTAATTTTCCATGACTTGCTTATGAAATATGATCCTTGCTGTAATAAAGAAATGATTTGGTTTGTAATGGATACATAAGAAATCAATTTCCTATTTTTAAATTAGGTGGGATTAACAATGAAGCAAACAATAAGCAGAGCAACGAGGGGAGAAGGATGGGAGAAAGACCTGGCAGCACCCAGACAGGGCTGGCTGCACTTGGACGTGTTAAACTGCATTTGTTAATGGCTTCACCAAGGCAGCCACAGCTGTAGTGGTTCTTCCAGTGGATATTCATTTTATGCTTTAAAATCATGATGTTGGGAAGATTGCTGGAGATTCACGAGTTCCCTTCTGCCTGGCAGTGACATTTAGGGTGCAACACGGTTTCTGTTCAAATTGATAGCTCAGAATAATCAGCACCATCATAAATGTCTTGGGAGCAGCTGCCCTCCCTGGACCTCCTGCTGTGCCTGCAGCAGGGACAGCATCCAGCAAACACACTCACCTGGACCAGGAGAGGGGGAGATGCTCTCCAGCAGCTGGAACAGAAGAAGCTTCCACTGTCTAAGGGTGTAGCTGTATGTGAGAGCTGCTTGTTTGGAGATAGAGCAGCAGAGTGACACAGCCTGCAGGGAGTTTTGTAGCTGTCATTGCTAGAAACCATCTGGTCCCCCTCCTTTACCTTCCTCCTCCAGCACTGAGCAGTGCTGCCTGGGGACCCCCAGGCCAGGCAGCTGTCAGCAGTCCCACAGCCCTGCACAAGACTAATCAGTACAGTCACCTTCCTGGCAGCTCTGTGCGCTGCGTCCCTGAAAAGAAAGCACTTCCCAGTCCTTGCTGCAGTGAATATTCCCAGTGCCTGGTAATTCTGTGCTGGTGTGCCATGTGCTCCACCTGTGCTGGCAGAGCAGCCCATCTGGTGAGGGCCATTGCAGGGGTCTGAGGGGCACAGGGATTAACCTTTAGCCTCTCAAGATGCTCTGCGTGCTTTTTTTTAATCCCCTGGGTTCCCTGGGAAATTCACCTCCTGTGTAGCGTGAAGTGGGCACGGTGCTTGCAGGGCACGTGCAGGGGGCCTCTGGGCTGTCCAGTCACAGATCTTTGCTCCAGGACACAGTTCCTCGGAGCTGCAGGAGGCTTGGAAGGCAGGCTGCCCTTTAGACCTTGGACTGCAGTCGGCCGGTGCAGGTTCCTGCCAAGCCGCACCGAGCACCGCCGGCGTTTCTGTGCTGTTGACAGATGTGCTGTTACTCTGGTTTCCTACATGTGCAGGGAGCTCAGGGATCACAGTATCCCTGGAGCTGTCAGCTCGGAGGGTTTTGGGGGTGGGGAGTGGTCCTGAGGGTACCGAGCCTGTCTGAGTCTGTCCCCCTCAGCAAATCACCAAATTGCAGCGTGGACGTGCCAGAGCTGCTCTTCTGGTGCCAGCGACTCCTCCTGGCCCAGCTCCACACTTGTGCTAAGTGGCTTTGGAGCTGCCCCAGGGGTCTGTCACGGGTTGGAATTAAGAGTTGCATTTGGCTGGCTGGTCTGTCTTTCCTTCCTGGATGCGATTGCTTTTTTTAGCTTATCTCGGTTCTGCATGGGTTTGTGAGTTCCTGCTGAAGTCTCTAACAAGATTTGTATGGTGGCTTCTTTTTCCTCCAAGCAATCATAATTTGGCCAGAAATAAATGTCTGCAAAAATCTTTTTAAAGTCTCTCCCTCATGTAGGCTTCTGCAGCCTTCTTGAGAGACAAGCCGTAAAAACTGATGGGACTTTTGGAAATGGTTGGTGGGACTTCTAGGACTGGGCAGAAGTCCAAACAATTTCTTGTAATCTTCTCCACATAGATCTGTTATTGCTGGGGCAGGTACCAGATGCATTATCACTACTAATCTCCTTCAAGGGTGGAGGGGTGCCTGAGTGTAGATAACTACGATGAAATAGAGCCAGATTTCTGTCTTTGCAGAATAAAGACCAAGAAAACTCCACGGAATCCAAGGCTTGCTTCTACTTATTAGTGCCAGAAGGTGATTGTTTTTGTACTCTAAGACCACCAGTCAACCCACAGCTCTCAGCCAGCCTCCCCCTCCCTTTCCCAACTCTTGTCCTACTTTAAATTTATAGCTAATTTATAGTTGTTGTTTTTTTCTTCTATTGGTTACCTCTGGAGCTTCAAATAACTGTTGGTAGTATCACTTTGAAAGGCAAAACCGGGCTGAGTGTGGGGTTTTTGCTGGGGTTTGTTTTTGTGCAGATTCTCTTTGTCACCACCAAAGCCAGCGGGGGCTCTGCTGTCCGGCTCCACCGTCCCGGCCATGGGGCTCTTCGTGAAGTTTTAATTTAAGGCAATTCAGGGACTCAGGTGGAACAAAAGCCCAGGCACGCTTACTTTAGCCTGGGCAGGCCTGAATGAGCTATAGGAAAAGGAACAGGGGAGTCAGGGCGCTCAATGAGGGTCAAGGCAGAAGCTTCCTGTGGGTCCCACCACCTTTCTGGCTCCTGCCAGCAGGAACAACTCCTGTGAGGGTCGTACCACCCACGGTTCCACGTCATTCGAAGTCACCCCACTTCCCCAGCATTTCTGGACGTGGATGGTGATGTTGGCCACCCCGTGGGTGGGAATTTATCTCCATGCCCCTCGCAAGGCTCTGCTGGCTTCCCAGCCAGCTGAACTGCCATCGTCTTGTAGCTTTAGGTTTCGCTCTCTTCCCAACCTTGGATAAATTTAAAGCCGCTATTCATAGCTGCTCTCAGGATCTGGAGCTCCAGAACACCATGGGAAGTTTCTCATCTGTTCAGGAAGACAGGAAGACACAGATAAATATAGTTATGGTTTCCAGTGGGTAAAACGAGGTTTTGTTGTTCTATTCACGTTCAGAGCTGGCATTTGTGCTGTTGCTGTGCCAGCCTCCACCATGGTGACAGGCCCTTTCTAGGATTTCTGATGAGATGGGAAGGATGACAAGTTCAGACTATCAATTTAGTTTCAAGCCCACAAATCTGTACACAGCAAGGGTAAGATCTATTTATTGTGAGCCTAGGAGCTATTTTCCGTGGAGGATGAGCTTAGTTTGTGCTGGAGAACAGCTGTTTATCAGGATCAGATTTCTGGGAGGGACTGTTCCTTGGCCATCTCAACCTGGGAAATGGCCTTGCGATGCTTTACAAGAAAAAGAACAAAAACTACATTCTTGGTTCAAAAAAAAAGAACAAAACCAACAAAAATGAAATGCAGCAGTTTACAAAGGGATTTTTTTAGCTGAATAAAGGGCCTTGAGGCTGCACAAAAAACAGCACAAAAACTTTGATATGTTCCTTCGGGAGGATTAAACCAGATGTTTTCCCTTTTCCAATGGCCAGCATCTGACATTTCCAAAGAAGACACAAAGAACATTTCTGGGATGTGTATTAGGAAAAGTTCTGCTTGCAGCTTATCAGCTTGAAGGAAAGCTGAAGGCAGAATCATCTCAGAACCTCTGTCTGGTAATATTTACACTGGGGAAAAGGCATGGCAAGAGGCACCAGTGTGAGGAGGAGCAAAACAAATTTCAAGGTGATTGTCACCGATGGCATCAAAGGCAGCACAGAGTCTTTCATGCTGAGTAGGGACAACTCAGAGGTCTTTTGCATGGCCTCTCACAGCAAAGGCACCATAACCATGTTTTTGTTTGCAAGGATCAGACACAGCCT
Organism: Mohoua ochrocephala; assembly: GCA_013398855.1. Classification (NCBI taxonomy): domain Eukaryota; kingdom Metazoa; phylum Chordata; class Aves; order Passeriformes; family Acanthizidae; genus Mohoua; species Mohoua ochrocephala. Next base: position 596,061 of record VZTA01027640.1, read on the forward strand.
GAATTTTGCATATTAATAGATGTGGGGTTTCTGCAATTTGCTCACAAAATCCTTCTCTGGTAAAGTTTTGCAGCCAGCAGTTCCATCCGTGGTGGCTGCAGAATGCAGTAAAGGAACACAATAGCAATTGGGGTTTTTTTTCTTTCTCATTTTCCCCACCTAGCTGTTTTGCATAAGGACTCACAGATGGGGCAGGACGTGGTTTGGAACCTCGGCGAGGGGGATTTGCCAACGCTCATTTGACCAATGTGCCCTTTTGTACTGCTGAGGTTAAACCACTGCCAGAAATGTCCTCCACGATCAGCACTAACAATTACTAATTTGGAGTTTAGAGTGCTCTGCTTTGCCATCCACAGCAGCATTCCCACACTCTCCCAGCCAGGTACATCTCTAGTTACAATAATTGTCTTTCAGTTGGGGAGCTGACTGACTATACTGCCGCAAGTATGGAATAAATCATGTTACTATGGCAGCCAAGGTTTTTGGAAAACAGCATTTCCCAGAGCACAAATGCCATTTCTCTGAATTTTGCTTCTTTTCCTGAAAATATCATCCCAGAATTGTGAGAGGTTTAAAGTTGGGTTTCACCATTTTCCAACACGAGTTCTGCAGCAAGCTGGACGTTGCTTTTCAGGTTCATTTATTTATTTGGTTTAACCTTCATGATGTTGACAGAATCCAGGTGTGTGGATATCTTATATACTCAAGCTAATTACTGCTGAGACTGACATCTGAGAAGGGGATTTGAAGGAACAAGACAAAACACAGTCAAAACTTGACCTTGAAACATGAGAAATGAGAGCCCAAAGGATGGCATCGGGCTTGGAGGCTTCTCAACCTGTGCAAGGATTAGGCCAAGGTCTAGGTCTGAGCTCTGGATTTATTCTTGCCCGAGGGACTGTGCTAAATTTAAGGGAGCTGAGGACAGCTTTTCCTGGACGTGGTGCATCTTTCTCAGTGTTCTTGTCCAGTGAATCACGGCACAAACGAGGTACCAGAGATCGTATCCTCAAGAGCACCAATGGTTAAACTGTGATTTTAATTTTGTCTCTCTTATTCTCAGCCACCGGTACATCCACAAGTGTTTTAACAAAGTATTTTGTTTCTCACTTCCCAGAATACCAAGTGCATTTCATAACACAGCTGTTGCAAATGTTATGGCTCCGTACACTTCGTGTGTTAGTCTTGCCCGTGCTTCCCTTCTCTGAATCGCGTTTAATAGGCCAAGTTTTATATTTCTCTACTAATTTGTTGAAATTTATTGCATTTGTTGCCTTCCCCTCTTTCTTTTGAAAATCAGGGGAACTTCCAAATTTCAATTTAAAAGCATTTTGTTTTTATGGAGCATAGTATTTGTTGGAGGGAGAAGAGTTGAGATCATAATCTGGCACGGTTGACTAAGTTTCTAAATTTTAAACCACCGCCTTCTCTCTTTTTAAACATTTTCTCTGCCAATACTAAACATTTTGATCATTCAAAATGTAAATTGTACTCCCCATAGATGCTGATGGGCTGAGGATATATTTACATACAAAGGAGCTGTTGAATGACTCACGAGAAAACTCATTTTCTTGTTCTCATTCTTAACAGTACAGCAGGTTTTTTCCCCCCATTTTCTGGTTTCCGGAATGATCCGTGTCTCTGAGCAGAGTTTGAAAAGGTGCATGTGGTTAAAATGTGTGCAGCGGGAGAACCACAAAATGGTTTAAAGATTTTTTGCCAGAGGAGCTCGTGATAGGCACTGTCCGTGAGTTGCGTTGTGTCACATGGAAAGAACGCCCAGAGCAGAACCTGAGGGCAGTGGCTGGTCAAAGGAAGGGAAATTCCCCAGTTCCTTGGGGTGAGGAGGAGAAAGCAGGGGTTTAGTCAGAGCACAAAAGCCAGTGTTTTGGGCTGGGTAAGATGTTCTACAAGGCAGTTAGCACTTCATAACGCCAGCGTTGCTAGAGCTGGGCGTGTGCTGTAAGACCCCAGTGACGGTATCTATATCTCCTCGTGGAGCAGCGTTTTATGGGAGAAGTGTCACTCGGTTTTCCCATGTCCATATGCCTGCTGGGCTTGGGCCCCTGGCACAGATTCCTCTGGCAGGAAGCAGGAGTCGTTTCTTTGGAACATTCGTTTGAGCCTGGTTGTGTTTGGGAAGGCAGAGCAGCTCACTGGAGCGCTCAGAGAGCTCTGGAAAGCCCCGAGCTTCTGTACATCTCCTGGGCAGCATTTCAAGCTGTGCCTGGAACACGTTTGCGCTGCTCAGGGCCGGGATCCTCTCCCGAGACCCATAAGGAACCCTGAGGCTGTAACTGGCCATAACTCTCTGATATTACCATGACAGATTTTCTCAGCTCTCCTTGTTCTTCCTCAGACGTGTCCAAATACCGGTCCAGTGCTGTCACACCAGTTTGGGAATGGCCCAGGCTTTTCATCAGCTATTTATAGAATTACTTTATTAACAACTTTATCTTATACACTTGATAGTAATCCTTGAATCTGAGGAGTGCATATTCCAGTCTTTCTTGGCTCACTTCCCTTGATTTATTTACTGACTTCCACCTTGATTTTTCCGTTGATTTGGAGCCCGCTCAAGAGTACACACACAGGTGACCCTGTAGGAGATGCAGATGGGATTTTGATCACCTCCACGGAGGCTGCACCACTCTCCTCCACTTCCATCACAGCTTTCTATTGTCTGTTCTCTGTGCGACCTACGCATTGAGCTGGGCTCTATTATTCACTTCAGAACTGATGATGTTTGTGTTAAGTCTTAAACAGGGAGTCAGGGGGTGGTTAGAGCCTTTTCAGATTATGTGACCTCTCCTAGCAAACTTTGAAGGGCAGCTGTTGACCAGCCCTGGCACTGTTTGCTCTGCAAGGAAGCAAGGTCTGTAAAAAGGCTTATTACACAATGTAAGTGATTTTCTTTTTGCTAAGCAAATATTTGCAATATGTTTTGGGAGATCAAGCATTCAAAGTGAAAAAGCAGGATACCTGCCAGGGATGTGGGAAGCACATAAATGACACCTCTAATTGGGAGAACACGGGATGGTTTTAGCGTCTTGGCTCTACAAGGGAGCCAACACAGGCTCCTACCCTGATTTTCATTGAGCTCTAAGGCTTTGGGCATCCCGACAAATCTGGAGAACTTCTTCCCAAATTGTCTTCAACAGCTGCACTCATTACTCTTGCAAAAGCCAAGGTACTGTGGAACAGAGACAAACCCTATGACTTTAACAAATGAGCAAGGCCCTAATATGGGGCTTTCCTAGAGGGTAGTTTATTTTATAAATGCCTGCAGCAACTAACAATGCCCAGTTATGGAGAGTGTGTCACCAGCTGGATGACTGCTCACAGCTGGTATCATAATCTCTGCATCATTCCTTTGGCTTGAACCAAAGTTGCAAAGACAGTATGTGGCTTCAACTAGTTGTCTTAGGAGAGTAGCAGATCAACTCAGTCAGTATCTAACTTCCACATGTGAATCTCTCCCTGTGCTGTGGTATTGACAGGAGGCTCGATTTATATGCATGCAGTTTATAAACAGCGAGAATACTGGAAATGAGGTAATATTTTGTATAAACATTTATTTTATAGTTTAAGAACAAGCCATTCAAAACATCTGGAAATCACAGGAACATGAGTAATATATAATAGCAATATCTTAAATATGCATTAGTAATATAAAGTCATCTTTCACTCGGATAGAAGTTACAACTTCATTTTTCTAAAAAATATTTAAGCCATGAAATATGTTTAGGTAATACATATATACAGCATCTAATTTTCTCTCCTCTTTCCTGTAGAGTCTGAGACTCCAGAGGTTTCTGTGATGGAAACAATGTGCTACAACTTGAAGGCTGGATTGGTTTGGATTGTATAGGCAGAACTAGGCAAATAATTTACACCCATCATGGCTCTGTGTGCATGTAAGTGACAGAGCAGGGGTTTCAGACCCTCTGCACGTGCACTCCCACAGCTGCTCACCTATTCACAACAACCGATGTAGTTATAAATCATTAGGTCTGGAGTTATTTCTAGAATGTCTGTATCTATATCCTAACTAAGCTATGACCTACTTTCATTATAACCCCCTGCCCATCAGTGTGCTGTTATGCTTCCAGTGGTGATTTGGTAAAATGTGTTTGCCCTGTCTTAGTGTGTGCGAATTGATAAATAACTGTGGGTTTGAGCAGCTTACAGCTGTTTTATCCTCATCTCTAAGGCAATCAATTCCCTTTCTATTTCATAGGGAAGGTCAGCATTAACTTGCACTTCAAAGTACTGCTTGATTTCTTCTACCTCCTTTTCCCAGAACTCTTTCGAGATATCAAACAGTTCGGTCAGGTTGACATCTTCTAAACCCTTCAAGTTCAAAGCAGCATCAGTGGGGACGTAACCTATGGCAGTTGGTTTGGCAGAGGCTTTCCCTTCAATTCTGTTGAACATCCACTCCAGCACACGGGAATTCTCTCCGAAGCCAGGCCACAGGAATTTCCCTTGGCTGTCTTTCCGGAACCAATTAACGTGGAAGATCTTGGGCAGTTTCGCAGCTGGACGATGGGCCATGCTCAGCCAGTGGGCCAAGTACTTGCCAAAGTTGTAGCCAAAGAAAGGCCTCATGGCAAATGGATCGTGCATGATGATTTTGCCTGTTCAAAACACAGATGGAGAAGGTAAGGGAAGAAACAACACATTTATTCTAAAGCACAAAGATTCAGATCCTCACAGGGTTTAATACCCATGATCCCTTCACTACCCTTCTGAACCGAGGGGTTTTAAGAAACAACACGAGCATTATCCTTGATGTACGAAAAAAAAAGGTAGAAATTAAATGAATTTTTGTTATTAAATTTCTTAAATCTCAGGTCAAGCAGCTTAAATGAAGATCCTCGAGAGATGGCTATCGTTCGTGCATCTATGTTGAGCTCTAGCAGAAGAGAAAAATTAAGTTTGTTTATCCCAGACTGTAACAAGAACTCCCTGTCAAGGCTTCTGGCAACCCTGTGCCTGCATCCTGTTCTGTATGCTTGCCACCTAAGGGATTATTTTGTTTAATTTGACTTTTACAGAGAATTTGGCTCTTAATTCCAGTGCAAATATTTTCTACTGTGAAAATGCACAGGTTGCAAAATTAGCTGCCAAGACTGAAATGTGAAAGAGCAGGGGGAAGGAGAGGGCAGGCAGTCCAGAGGGGACTGCTTTTAATACAGGTAGACAGATTAAATTTTGATTTACCTTTGTGCTCAGCAGCTGCTGTTGCTTCAGATCTCATGGCTGCTCCTACAAACACTCCATGCTTCCAGTTAAAGGCCTCATATACGAGAGGGACACCTACAAAGAACAAAATCACTTCAGTAATTAGAGGTCCAGAAACATTTTCGTAACAGGTTTTGCTATCTGAGGCAGTGCTGAATGCATGTTACTGGACAATATATTCTTCTTTTTCCTGGTTTTTTTTAATCAGTTCATTTCCTGCTCTCTTACAGCAAAGAAGTTTAAATGAATGTTTTCAAAACTGGCTACTGATTCCTGAACACATCCATGTTTAGTTGCTCGGTGGGAGATATCTGCGACATCAGAATCTCCAGCAGGTTTTAGTGGAAATAGTGGCGCTGTGGTCAGATTAGACTCAGATCTAGCATTACTTCTATTTCTTTTCCAACTTTAGGTTTAACAGAACAATTTATTTTACTTCCCTTTCTTTAAACTATCTAAAACTGATTCATTTCTCTGACCATTTGCTTAAGTGAACTAGTTAAACTACAAGCAAATTGAGACCAATACAGCAATTTTCTCTGTGTCTACTACCCAGGTTAGTGGGTCCTGATCTCCCTCCAGCCCTTTATTATTATTACCTGTTCTGTGTTAACATCAAACAACTCAGACACCGAAATACCAGTGGCTGGAAGTGTGTGTGTGCCAAAGGGTAACACGGAGAAATTGGACTAACGTGGTTATTTCCTTGCTTTTGCAGCTGTGAAAGCAAAACCTGTGTCTACGGCCAGCTGGGTGTCAACCCTTCTGTAGCCAGCACCTCAGCCTGGAAACGTGGCTGCTGCGGCTCTTACCAGCGGGTCTGCGGCCTCCGAAAATGATCCCTTCGATGGGGACGCCTTCGGGCGACTCCCACGCAGGATCCATGATGGGGCACTGCCTGGCTGGGGAGCAGAACCTGGAGTTGGGGTGAGCACAAGGTTCCCCTGCACAAAACGCAACAAAAAGGTCACGATGGCAGAAGTAACATGAATTAATTTCAAAGCAAGCCAAGAGAGGGCCACGGCACGGGCCAGGTACCGTTGTCTGGGGTCCAATCCTTGTTCTTCCACGAGGTCACTGTCACTCCAGCTGGCAAGGGCTCGTCGATGCCTTCCCAGTAGACACCTCCGTCACTGGTTTCTGCCACGTTGGTAAAGATGGTGTTCTTGAATATGGTTTTAATAGCATTGGGGTTTGTTTTGACTGAGGTTCCAGGGGCGACACCAAAAAAGCCATTTTCAGGATTGATTGCCCTTAAGTTGCCTGGAAGTTAAATGACAAAATATAAGTAAATCATACTGATTTAATTCTACCCAGAATTTTGTAGCATGTCTTGCTGCACCTACAGCAACCTGTAAAACACTCCAATTTCATTTCCATACCTTGTTCATCAAATTTCATCCAGGCAATATCATCACCCACACACTCAATTTTCCATCCTGGCAGGGTTGGGTTCATCATGGCCAAGTTAGTTTTTCCACATGCACTAGGGAATGCTGCAGCAAAGTACTTCTTTTTACCTTCTGGATTGGTAATTCCCAGGATCTATTGAAAAATTAATGCAACTGTTAAACACAGTCCTTTTTTTCTTGCACTTTTTGTTTTGGAGATTGTCTCCCAGCGAGTGGAAATTATAAAATATTTAATTATGCACATTTGTTCCTACAGAAGAAGCAGCACATAATAGAGTTGACAAATAACTCAAACTGTCTTTTTTAAACCAGAGAGTCAACTCTTCTTGCCATTAGAATATCTGTAAGAAATTCTTTTTTTTTTTTTAGAATGTTAGGTCTGTACATATAAACACTAATCTTTATTTTGCTGATTAAAGACCACATACATCTGTGTTTCTCTGTTGAGACAGAAGAAGACCAGGCAATATTCTTTTGGCTGAACAAGTGGAGTGAAGGGAAAGCACTTTGTGCATAGATACTTCTGCTCTTCTCAGAGACCACAGATATTTTTTCTCAGGCTGTTCACTTATGCACTTAGGAATTCTTTTTTTCAGTGGTATTTTATGGTAGTAGAATGTTCAAAGGACAGCAGAAGGTAAAGGCGTGAAGGGTACACAGCAGAAGTCCCTTAGAAAATCTGATATTTGCAGGTTTTTGAGTGCATAGACCTTTTTGTATTATAATATGAAAGACAATTTTAAAAACTTGTGTGAATCTTTAGCTATTAGACTTGTGAAGTGGATGCAGAGTCACGATGCCCAGCGATGATGTTCAGGCTCTGCTCAAGTACATGGGTCTGCCTACAAGAAGTCACTCTCAGAAGTTCCAAGTCTTGCTCGTTTTATGCCATTACAGGTACTGCTTTAAATGTTTAATACTTGGCCTTGCAAGCAGTTTTCTATTCCTCATGAGCCTGGCACGGGATAGATTCCTATCCAAAGTTACAGGACCATCCATATGAGACTAATTTCATTGACAGCGAGACGGGCGATGCATTTATGTGCCTCTAATTTGGGGTTTAAGGGCTGTTCAAACACACATGATTTAATAGCTCTTACCAGCATGTGCTCTGCGAGCCAGCCCTCCTCTTTGGCCAGTCTGCTGGCAATTCGGAGAGCAAAGCATTTCTTCCCCAGCAAGGAGTTTCCTCCGTAGCCGCTGCCAAACGAAATGATCTCCCTGCGATCCGGGAGATGAGCAATCAGCGTCAGCTCCGGGTTGCACGGCCAGTTGTTGATTAATGGCTCTGCAGAACAGAATGTTGTACTCGTGAATGCAGCAATTTCCATGCTTGATCACGCTGTTGTTTCATCAGCGTCAAGCCTCTGACAGCAACCCACACCAGATGCTTCAAGGAAATCCCTGGTAAGTACCAGGGATAATAATCTCCTTTCCACGAAACTCTCGTTGAGCTTTGATTTTAATAATTGAGTTTTGAACCCAGTGCTGTTACAGAACCACCCTGGTCTTCTCTGGTGAGGGTTTCCCATGCGCTGAGGACACGCACTAAGCTCCAAGACACAGCCCTGGGAATTTCCAGGGGTTTTTAATGGCTCCAGGGGTTTTTAATGGCTCCAGGGGTTCTTAATGGCTCTTACCTTTTAGCGGGAGAGGGCACCCAACCGAGTGAAGGCATTTGACAAACTCCCCATTGCCCAGGGCTTTCAAAACATCTGTTCCCATCCGTGTCATGATCCTCATGCTGGCCACGACGTAGGGTGAATCCGTCAGCTCGATCCCAATCTTGGACAAAGGTGACCCAATAGGCCCCATGCTGAAGGGGATGACATACATTGTACGTCCTGGAAAACATGGAGTAGCAACATGTGGCCAAGAGCAAAAACAAGGAACTTTTGAAGTAACGTTTATTAACATGGAGGCTGTTTCTCAGTCCTTTAAAAGCTGTTTGTCTTGTGAGAGCTCCTGATGGTGTTTAAAGAGCACTTGTAGCTGTTTGTCTAATTGTGTAGCAAGAAGTTTTATCTTAAATGCTGAAAGCAGCAGTTCAGGCAGTTTGTCTAGGCAGGAGTAAAGGGGGTTGAAGGCCAAGTCCCCTGTTAGTGTAAATCCCTGAATCTGAAATTATTGCTGTGGATGGGGGGTCCTTCATTCTCATCTCATGTGCCATCTGCTGCTTAGTTGCTGTGTGACTTCCTGAAGGAAGTCACACAAATTTTTGTACTTTTTGTACTTTTCCAGCACTCTTTAGGAAGGGCCATTCTCTGGAAAGAGACTGAGGACAGTCCTTGCCCAGGTATTTGGGGCTGTGGTGAGATCTGCATGAAACCAATGAAGTGACTATGGTGGGTATAAAGCTAAATCTTCAGCTCAAATTGTTCTTTAAAGATAACAGTGACTCGTAACAGTAGTAAGTGTCTCTGCAATGCTGAAAGTTCAGTGTCAATCATCTTTTTCTTGCCTACCTTGCATGCAGCCTGGGAACCTGGTGTTGAAGGCTTTCTCAAAATCCTCCTCAGACATCCAGCGCCCCAGCTGGCTTGTTCCAGTTTTAGGCATCGGAGTGGTATCTCTCTGCTCTTGAGTGATGATGACAGTTTTGCTCTCAATTCTTGCCACATCTCTTGGATCAGTGAGAGCCAACCAGCTGCATTTCACCAAAAAAATCAGGAAATTAGACTTTAATTATTGATATAGCATTTTTACCCTTCTGTGGGACCAATTTAGCACAAAAGGGTGCTAAAACAATGCTTTGTAAGGCAAAAATTACAGAGACAGAGCCAGTATAACAGAGAATCTCAAAAACCAGTCAGATACATTCTCTCACACAAACTGTTTTAAGACTTTCCAGTACTAATAACAAATTATACTGCCTAGGAAATTCTTGTTACATGTTAATACTCCTTTGCCCCTTATCTCAGCCTTATTCTCTGTTGCTAACTTTCAGGGAAAAGTTAATCTTGTTTAATTCTCATTCTCATCAGTGTGAAGTTGCTTTGTATGGGGACCACAAAATGATGCCTCGAGCTAAGTGGATGCCAAGGAAAGTAGTTTAAGTGTTGGTATAAGTGCCAGAGGGATCAGAACCCAGCTTAGTGGATTGGCATAGTCCTTTAAGTTAGAGGCATCACAAAGGAAATACTGAGTGTAAGCACGATCATTAAAAGTGAAGGAGTTTATTAAGGGGATTCTTTTTCCCCTCTAAGGAATTTTTGCCATCTATTTACAATAGAGGGGATTGTTTTACATTTTCACCTCTGTGCATCGAAATTTTCCATGAGTATAAAAATGTTCTAGTTGGGCTGTCATAACCATCATCACTGCAGCTAAGCATATAATTAACAATGAATAATTTATCTGGTGAATCTTGCCCTTTTCTCTCCCAAATAGTCTGCAAACAGATTGCCAAATTCCTGCACTTAGTTATTCAAAAATCTTTGCAGATTTCTCCCATGAAGATCTCGTGGTTGGCACGTAATTCCTGAGTATGCACTTGTTGTTAATATTCTCCTTTCATGTTCAGTTAGTTGGGAGAAATTATGAAATATTTGAAAAAAGTATTTGCAGAATACATTAGAGTCAAAGCTCATCGGCACGATATGAATAATGCCTGTACTGAATAATATTTGAACACCCACAGACCTATTTGAATGCCACAAAAAAGTATGTGATGAATAAACTAATTGGCTAAAATAGTGGAATTCTTCAAAAGAAGATTTGCTCAATAATATTTAGCCGTTGCTAATGATTAGTCGCGTATGTCTCATGACATTATTTCAGTTCCCTGGTGTAACTAATCAATAGAGACAATGTACACTTGATAGTCCAATTGAATAATATGCTCTATGTTAATTTTTAGAGGAAAAAGTTTGCTTTTCCTGAGTATTTCACCTATGTAAGCTAAAGTTCCAAAATGTTCACGGAAAGCAAATATTGGAGAGTTGTAAGAAGTTTTTTAAGTAAACAGGATAGAAAAATGAATTTTCCAATTCTGAGATGTTACTTGACTTCATTTAGGCTACTCACCAGTTCTCGTACTTGTTCAGCTTCTTGATCATGCCTTGTTCTACCATGATGTCCAGAATTTTTTTGTTCTCTTCTTCCGAGCCATCGCAGATGTGGATGCACTCAGGCTGGCACAGCTTGGCGTTGGTTTCGATGAAATCCCTCGCTTCCGGAGACAGACTCTCCAAATCCCCCTGGACAACCTTGGGCATGACGTTCATCTCGGCTTTCAACTGTGGGGGCATTATTGAAGCTGTAGTGGATCTTGTTGATGGCTTTGAAATACTGATCACAATCTAAAATCAAATAGATTGGGTGTGTTAGCACACTTTGCGTTCCAACCAGTGTCACAAAGCCTAACAACATGTAACGCAAAGGGAGAATTTGCAATGGGCTTGGTTATGTACTGCTTTAAAATCAAGATGGGGAATTTGGATCACTGCTAATTTCAAGGTGGAAAAAACAGAGGCCATTCTACTCATTTAAGGTGGGGGAAAAAAAAAAAAGGCCATTCTACTTACTGTCTATGTAAGGTGGAGCTGGATGCCAGGGAGGATTTTGCTGTCCCTTTCAGCTGAGCCCGTTTCACTTGCCTTGGAGCTCTCTTGCTATCGCTGCTTTCCAAGGATGCACCTCCTTCCTTAAATATTCTTTGTGGCAGTGTCCATCCCACCAGCTGAGGTGAAGGAGGCTTGTCCTTTACATCACCACTGGATGTGTCTTGGGACAGTGCCACTGACATTGTCATCATGCAGAGTTGTCAACAAAGCAGCCCTGGCGGGGTAATCATTTAACAGGCTTGATTAATGAATGCTGAAAGCGGAGGTTCTTAGCCCCTGGGTTTGCTGTTTTGAAGCAGTTACAAAATTTAGCAGTTTAACCAAACTTTGATCCAATTTGGCTTTGAAATCAAAAACGTCATAACTTCTCGGCGTGTGGGAAAGGTTGAGTACAAAGAGTTTCTGGAAACAGGAACACAGAGGTCATGCATGGAGGCAAAGTGCAGTTGGCACATTCTGTAGGCAGATGGTCACTAGTTGGCTGTGAAGTGGAGGCTCGTCCAAGGAGTGTTTACTCACCTTGGGAACATTGCCTGATCCAGGTATAAAGTTCAACAGTGAGCACTGACAGGCCTGAATAACCACTACCTGCACAAGGCCCACAGCTCTTATTTTTGTCTATGCAATTCAAAAAAAATCCCAAGTGATATAAATCTAAGTGTTGAGGTTCCTTCGGTGTGGGCAAGGAAGTTTTTGCTTATGGCTTGCTTTAGGCTTTTGCAAACTAAACAATTCTTTTCTACTGCTACAAGCCCAGAAGAGGCAGAGCGGCAACTGTCTCAATAATTAACCTCCTCTTTCAAATATTATGTTTTATTTTACTGGGAGTTCTGTCGGGGGGGAGGTGTCATAAAATATTAACCCATCCCTAAATTGGTACTCAGAGCAAAAGCACAGAACTGCTCAGGACTGGGGCTGCACGCTTTTGTTCTGTGGGTGAAGTGTGCACTGTGTGCATGTGCACATACACAGACTTGAGGCTGTATGTGTATCAGCTGTGGCAGTATCTGATGCCGACAGCCACCACTACTCTTATAATTCTGAGGGTTATCTCAGTGTGATCTCAGACACTTTGAGCTCCTGCCTCAGTTTCTGCCTGCCTGTCTTTAGCTTCCCCTATTCCAGTTTAGACCATTGTGACCATAAAGGAAGGTCGTCCTCATGTCCATTTGTCCACGCGGTCTGGGTGCGTGAAGACTGAAGTATTTCAGGAAAAACAGAACTGTAGAAATAACCCTGCTGCCATTTTCCTCTTGCTCTGTTTACACCCAGTCCCACCAAAGCATCTGGGGTCTGGGTGAGATGGTGATTTCATGCCAGCTTGTGGGGCTTTTTTTGTATGGATGGGGCTTTTACCATGCATGTAAAACGTTGTCATTGGTAGTCTGCAGAACAGGAAATCTGGGATTCCCAGCTAAGTTTCAGGGAGTTCTATAAAGCAACAAAATTGACGGAGTATCTTGTATAACCCAGCCATTGCTCAGGTTTGTGAGGCAGTTGGACGTTCCCAGCGAGGCTCTTGCTGGGGCAGCCAGCAGTGACTTGCAAGCCCCGAAAAGCCCGGCTGGCAGAGCAGCAGGGATCAGTACTGCAGCTCAACTTCCTGCCCTGCAAGGCTAAAATACTGCAGAGCTGAACCTCCCACTGCAGGAACACCCCCTGGGACTGCACCCTCTATCTCCCCTGCAAAGCCCTTTATTATGTTTTGTAAATAAGGGAAGAAAATAGTGAGGTAAGAGGGGCTGTCCTTGATGCACAGCAAGGCCAAACATTCCTGAAAAGGAAAACAAAAATCTGGTGGGATAAGAGGTGCTAAAGACTGCTCCAGATAGGGCTGTGACATAAGCAAAGATAAAATCCAAACCAAATTTAATAATGGCAAAGCTGGTGTTTGTCTTCAGAGTCCACATACTGTGTTGCTGGTGGAGCTGACCAGAAGTATTTTCCCTTTAAAACACGTCATTAAGTACCTTCATTAAAACTAAAATGGAGCATAATCTTTAGTAGTACCAAGCAGAGCCCTTTTTCAGAGAAGTACAAAAATACTGAGTGCTTTCTGCTGGCCAGGTAAGTCAGGGTACACAGAAATAACTGAGAGTAAGCCAGAAATGCTCAGCTGTCAGGAAGACAGTAGACCAGAAAACGATCATACTGCAGCACAAGTAAAATCAGAATAAAAGCTTAAACACAACAGTGTAATACAGCAGGATCAGTCCTAGTGTCTCTAGGTTTTGAGAGGAGGAAAAAAATTCCTAAACTCAGAGCATTAATTTCTGCCAATTAAATTACAGTCAGGCAGGTGTTGTGCAAATTTTCTAACACTGCAATCCTAACCTCCCACAATCTTGCTATACAAACTGTGGGCTTCTCTTGAGAAGACACTAAATATGCCAAATTGGTGGCACTGTGTTATGAACATATGTCCATTAAAAATCACATTAAGGATTCCAAATGTTTTTCATTTGTGATGGCAGCAGGGCTCGAGTGCAGATGTCCACTGGGAATTCTAGACACTTCAGCACCAAATTACTTGTATTTAGGTAACACCTCCCATCAGAGGATCTCAAAGCATATCACAAACACACAGTAAGCCTCAAGCCCCTATATAAAACACACATAGTATTTGGTGCAAGGAAATAACTGGAGCATATGCAAATCAGGGCCAGGATTCTTTTTTTTTTCCCAAGAATCTTCTCATTTAGAGATTCAGCTTTTAGACAGCCAACAGAAGGCATTAAAGGTTTTATGTGAAGATAGTGAATTCTCGTAACACCCACTGTCTCCCACACAAAAAACCCAGATGTAGCACTTCCAATGGCTCAGTTACTGTGGTCCTGAGGTGCTCACCCACTAGCAGTGGGTGCTGCTGTCAGAATTCAGTTCCTGGAGGATTTCACTCATGGCAAACATGGGAGGTGGTATGGGACAATGTAAGGCCTTTAAAAAAGAGTCGTCTTGCATGTAAAGTTTATTTTCCATTTAAATGAGATATCTTTTTTAGTAGTAACTGCATTATAATGCTCATCTAATAGCTGATACAATTTCTTCTGATTGAACTTTTTTTGGCACTTTTTCTCTGTGCTTCTTGACACTTGAATGTGATGCTTATCAGGTGCCTTCTTGGAAGCTGTCAAATCATTTAAATGTGTGTGAATCTGACATTTCAAGATGATAGTGTTCAACAAGTGCCTTGAAAGGAGGGGTTTGAGGATGTTTGCTTTGATGGACACTATTCAGGTTGTTCAAAACAGAAGTTTTTGAGCACTTCACGTTTTATAGGCTTCCTGGAACTCAAAAAATGTAAAGGTTTTTAGATGCTCAGAAAAAGTGTCATTAAAAAGCTTAACTCATCACTACGAACCAGGGTGCAACAAAGCACTCACAGTGAGATCTGAAAGTTGTTAATGGCATGTAATAATACATTCCCTCCCATCACTAATTCTCCTACATATTGTCACCTCCAAAGAGTTTGTCACTTGGGTATTTTGTTATAAAATTGTAGGTTTTTTAAAAGATTCTCTGAGCTGTTCTACTAGAGGAAGAGCACTGCCTCTGGGTTATTTCTGTCGCGGAGTTGTGCTCAGCTGACACAGCTGCTGGACTGGGTGCCACAAAGCCCAGCTCCAAGGGCAGCCCTTGCAAGCTCACAGAGAGCAGGGCAGGGATTGTTCCCTCAGTTTCCAGAAGAAAACGCGAACCGTGCAAATCGCCTGCAGTGGCAGAAGTCTGTGAGCGAGCCAAGCGCTTATTCCGGACCCTGCGCAGCCCCGGGTGATGTTTCCGCCTCACAGCCCCTCTCCTTGCGGGCAGTTCTTCGGCACTGACCCATCTGCAGGAGGTCTGGGGGCCCTGCCACACGTGCTGCACGCTCCTCGCCGCGTGCGCTGCCTGAACCGTGAGACTGAGCCTCTGCGACCGGCCACGACAGGTAGCAGCAAACCGGGGGCACGGCGCTTTCCTCCTTCCCTCCTTCTTTCCAACCCCAAATGATACAGGATTTGTCTTGGGCAGATTGTAAGATGTATTTGTGGATCACTACAAAAGGAGATGTAATTTTTTTTTGCCCGTGTTCAAAGTGAAGTGGCTTGTTCTGATGGCGGAGGAGTGGGGAAAAAATACCCAGATTTATCATGATTAGACTGTACTTCCATTAGCCTGTCCAGCATTTTCAGCTTGACAACAGACATGTCCCAAAACAAATGGAAGCAAATTTCAGCAGCCAGGGACATGTGCCGGTGCATGTTTAAGGTCTCTAAAGAAAGTCACCAACCTTTGATGCTCAGTTTAGTGTCAGCTCAAGTGCTCAACCCTGAGCTGTATTTTAGGGGAAGTACTGGGTGTGCCACAGCACATGCCAAGGCTGACATTATGCTATGGGCACTTTGGTTTCTTGTTTGTTGTTCTTCTGTTTTGGCAGATAAAATAGTTATTGTTGTTGTTATTATTATTATTACTTTATTTTTAAGCTCGCTTTTACAGGCTCAGCTCTGGAGATGGGATTGATTCATGTAATTTTAACTTTGATAAGCAGTCGCTCTTCTGGAGCCATTTCTTGAGCTGTGACTCTAACCCGGGGACTCTTCCCTAAAGGAATACTATCCTCTCTTTAAAAAACACCCTGTCAGGGATCAGTGTGAATACGTGAGTAATGGGCTCTGGAGCCACTGGTACCTGGCTGATATTCAGGTATGTGTAATTCTGTTCGCTTTGGAGCTCTTTGCATCTGCTGCAGAAGGTCTCATAGTCATGTGCAGAGTTTGGGCCCACCAAGACTTTGACTGACTGTACCCCAGCCACAACAAAATTATGGTTTTTGCATGGTTACTGCAGGGTTTTTTTGCTGGATGAACAGCAGAACCACAGCTAGGAGAGAAGGGGACAAACCATATTAACGAGAGCAAAAACCAGTCAGCAAAAGGTTTGCCTTTCCCTCTACCTGTCAGCATCTGCTCTGCTCAGTCACACAAAGCCCAGACGGCTCTGAGATCCAGTTTGCAAATAAGAATGGTTACCCTTGCTGGAGTGAAATCTCTTTACCACAGAGGTGTGTGTTTGCAGCTGTCAGTGTCTCCCTGCTTCCTGCTTGGAGAAAGGGGAACAGACAAATCCTTGCACACGAGTTCAAGCACCTCTTGTTTGAGAGTTTCTGGCTTCCTGTGGATGACTGGTGTCCTGCTAAGTGTGCCCTTTTACAGAGACCTCACCTCCTCAGGCCTAAAGAAATGACATGGAAGCACCTTTTCCTATTCTAAAACTGTTTATTTTTCCTAGGATGAGACACCCCTGGCTCCCCTTGCTCCTTCCTCTTGCATGCTGTTCATTATTTCTCTGCAATGCTTCGCTTTCCAGCAGCATTCTGCTGGCAGCTGTCCTTTCAGGGTTACCCAGCTCTACCTGTGCAATGTGCTTTTTCTCTTTCCTTTAAATCCTCCCACGTACCTTTGTTGTCCCTCAACATTTCAGTCCCCTGTTACATGCAGTCTGACCCACTGGTCACAGTTCTGTAGGTCCTTCTTGAGCCGACTCCTCTGGAGAAGGATGGCTTTAACCAGCAAGTGGGGGTGCACATTCTGAAGGTTTAGGTTCTGTTTCTTCCTCTGCTATGGATTTCCCATTTGACTTCGGACACGTAACTCCATCCCCAAACCTTTATCATCTCCTAGGAAGGGGGTTGGGAGGTGATAATGCCCATTTCTCCCTGTTCTTATGCATTCTCCTAGTTTGGTGGATAGTTCTAGGAAGCTAGAGGAGTTTAAAACCTAATTAGACATGATCATTATCTCTTCTCATTTGTGGCTGTGCCACAGATAGTCCCCACTGGGTCCTCTCTAGGTTACTGTAATGCAAATAGTAAGTTCTTACTTGAAATGAAAAGCATTCACTATAACCTGTTTTCTCCTTCAACAGCAACACAAAAGCAGCAACTTGGGCTGAACTGTGTTTTCTGTTTCAAGTGAGATTTGTTCTATACTTTTTCCCGAGGAAAACAGCTTTGATTAATATTTCAAGCATTTTATAACATTAAAAGCCAAACAACAGGATAGAAAAGCTGATTATGCAGAAATGAAAGCCAAGCTACATCTAAAGGTCAGAAGGCAAATGTGCCTATGTCAAGCACTACATACCTTTTGGTTCTTGAACCTGGCAGCTGGAGGAAAATCAACATTGCACAAAAACCAATAATCCCTGTAACGAATCCTCTGTTTACTGGAAACTTATGTAAGTGTTAACAGGTCAGGTGAAATCCTACATACTGTACACTTCTGCTTAGCAGCATTCGAACAGGAATAAGGCAACATCAGTGGACCACAATGGGATTTTTTCAATGTAAAGGCACTTTTGTTTGGTCAGTGTCAACAGTTCCTACCAGACAAATGCCACAATTAGGATTATTTCTACAAACAACACCCAGTAAAGAGATCAGGAGTTCAGCTGGACCCTGCAAACCATGCTTTTTTCTTATGCTTCTAGGAAGACAGAATTCTGACTCTGCTATACGTGCATCTTTGACTGCCCATCTGTAAGTGTCTCCAAATGTACTGGTTCAGGATGATACATATGCACATGAACCCTGTTTATGTAAAGAGGAGCTTCTTACATGGGTGCTTAAACCAGTACGTACAAATGAATAGCAACCAACTTGCATCCTGCAATTAAAACAAAAAACCCTACGCACTTTTTAACCTTGTAGAGTTCAGGTGTTTGCACTGCAATAGCACTAAGTACCTTTTTATTTTGGGTCAAGCATAAATGTGCTCTGCCCAGATCTTAAACAAAAGATGGGTATGAACAACAGATCAAGAGACTTTCAGTCTGTAGAGGCAGAGTAATAACCACGATTCACAAAACGTGTCACCCAGCCGTTCTCATCTCCTTTTAGACCCTTCCTCATCTTGATGTTTAAGATTACAAGGACTATTAGGTTGACTCTGTTTCTTCTTACAGGAGCAGAAAAGATGCACAGCTAAGCCTGCTATACCATATTTCCATCACCAGTTCCTGATGGAGAGGCCTGGGGCTATCTCGTTGTGGTCTTTAAGTGATGACTCAATAGTAGCAGTGCAGAAATCTAAGATTTAAGGTATCTCTGCTGATAAATATCACGGGCTACATCACCTGCTGTTCAGTGAAGTGACATTAATATACAAGTTGTTAAATGTTCCCTTAAATTTTCTTGATTTCTTTAGATTTTTGAATTAAGGAGTTGACTTGGACTCCTCAGAAAGTTTAACGCCCAAGATAATTTGTTATCTGAGCTGGAAAAAAAGTGCACAGGAACCCACTGTTTTTCTGAACCCACCAACCACCTCCTTACTGCTGATTTTGCAAGGTTTAACGTGTACTTGCTGCACATCCACGTGGAAGCAGAATTTGAACTCCTCGGGGTTGTACATCTCCCTTACAGATTTATTAGGACAATCATTTAATAGTCTCTTTCTTCGGTGATCCTATTAACTTCCAAGTTTTGGTGTCTGTTCAGCTGTGCACAGAGAGCTGTTCTCAGAACTGTTTTCCTGATTAAAGATTAACAATGCGATAAAAGGAGGAAACATGGGCATCCTTGGAGTTTGTTTCTTACATCAGCTGGGGTTAAACCTTTACTATCTTTTCTCACTGTGTATCTTCTCCCTGTGTTTGGCAATCAAATTCTGCACAGCTCCAGCACGTTTCCCCCGGTTTAGTCAAAACAAGAGGAAAACTTTCTGCCTTTTAAACTTTTAACTCTTCAACCCTTGCACAAACAGCAACAGAAACCTGTAATAACTAACTAGGAGGAGTTGCATTTAAAACTTTCTTTGCTATCTCTTGGATTAAAGAGTATTCTGTAAAAACAGTGGAAGTCACTGAGGTGTAGTTAACTGTATAACCACGCGAATGTCTTTTGAAATGGAAGAAGTGATATGCTTCCCAACAAACATCCTTCTCCCAAACAGATCCAGGCACGCAGCTCTGCTGTTTGCCACAAGCAGCAAACTGTGTATTACTGGATGGCAGGATTGTTTCTAAATATATCAGTGTTAGATGAAACAGTTAATAGACAAATTGCAATTTTGGTTAATAATTTTTAGACCACTTCTCTGACTTGTGCCTAAGCAATCAATCATCCCTGGTACTTTCAGCTCCAATAAGCTTATGTTAAATACTTCCCCTTTTATATATCCCACATCTGTACTCTATTACGTCTCGGTTTTTTGTCATGCTATGTAATTATAATCATTTACAGTATGGAGCAGGATTTTAAGAGCATAGACAATACTTGAAAGCATTAAGTCTTTTAACTTAATAGGAGTTGCTTTTGTTCTGCTGCAAGAATCACTCATATTTAAAGAGATGATTTGTCTCCTCAAAGTCAAGACGAGCGCTGGAGAGCCAGCAGAGCCTGGCTTTCCCCGTGCCTCAGGCACAACCCGAATTTAGCTGATCCTGCAGGAACAGCACAGTCCAAGCACTGTGCCCCGAGACAGCTCTGCAGCTCTGCTCGCCCTCCTCTTTGCATGAGACGTGGTAATTTATAGCCTGCCTAGACACTAGTCAATCAATACCCTCCAGCATGATTTCCATCTGGCTTTGCTTTGCTGTGCTCCCATCTTCCCTCTGCTTTGGGGATTCGGCAAGGAAACAAGTAGGACTGTATGTTCTGCTGTTCCTGGGTCTGAGGTCTGACTAGTTTTTATGTGGTTGTAGCAACAGGGAGCAGAGAACTGTGCTCTTTGGGGCAGGCAAGAAATCCAAGTCAGATCTGAATCCTAAATGATATCTGCGAAAATAAACTGTAGCTTCCATCTCAGAACCAGAGGTCTGGGGGAAAAAAATAAAAAATTAATAATATTCTTCTTTCCAAGTGATCAAACTATATATTTCCTCCTGAGAATATTCCAGGCCAGCACTGAAACGCTGACTTAATTCTGAATCTGCAAGATTCAGTTGCTTAGAACAGCATCAAAAAGAACATAACTTTTTATCTCACTCGTTAGCTGACGTGCTTTCTTTTTTTTTTTTTTTTTTAATTAAGGTTTTTGGTGGTCTCTGAAGAAATGCTTCGTATTTGTGAAAGTGGGACACCAAAGGAACAAAGAGCACCAGAAAATACAGCAAAAAAGATTTCAACCATTTCGGGACTTCAAGACCCGAGCAACGTTTAAAGGAGCCAGATGAATTAGAAGATTGTAAAAGTCTCTTCGCTTTCTCCGAAGCAGGTGACGGTGTGAAGGAGGTTATCTGGTGCTGTCATTATTAAGAGGGGCAATATCTCACTGCAAAAGAGGTGCTGAAGGTAGTGAGTGTCCCTGGGGTAAGAGCAAAGGGAAGGCGTGCGTGTTTGCAGCCTGGCGCTGAGGCACACGCACCACTGACAGGTGCGGCGCGAACGCGACACATACTTGGAAACAAAAGTGAGACATTGGTGGAGAGTGAAAATGGAAAACTTTCCAGATGCCAGGTGGAAAATGATATTAAAGCTGTCAAAATAAGTCACAACAAAGACTGGGTTTTCTCGTAGACTAACAGGAGTCGTGTTCTGGAGAAGAATGGAGGTTTCAGCTACAAGGCGGAGTGTCATAAATGAAACAATTGTGAGCATTGGAGGTTAAATTTCGACCTATTTGTTTTGGGGTTTTTTTGCTTTGGTCTCTTTTTTTTTTTTTTGTCTTTTTCTCTTTTAAGTGCACTGCAGCATTCCTGATTTACTCTACAGCTTGTGGACAGGTCAAAAACGTGTAAATAAATCCCACTGTCATTGCTTCACATAGTTATCTATTCTGGGCCTAATTCCAAGCCCAGTTAAATTGATGGCAATCCATTGGCATCAGAGGACTGCAGTTTAGAACCTGTGATGGAGGTGCAAAGCATCACCAGAGAGGCTGGATAAACAGCCTCTGCAGTCATCCAAACTGAGTTTCTGAAACACAGTAAGGGAAGCAAACCTCGAACTACACTCAAGGTCAAATATGTTTTATGCGCATGGCAATGGAGCTTTTAAAAAAGTCAGCTCCACCTAGCACGCGTTAAACATCTTCAATATTATAAAAGACATTATTCAGACTTAAGATTGACAATCGGAACAGATAACCCAGTATTTTATTTCTTAAAAAAATCAGCTGCACTGTTTATACTTGGGCGGAAAACCGCAGACCAGAACAAAGTTTGCTGTGTTTCCTTAGTGCAGCCAAGGATAGAATTCACTCTGCTGATTGAGGATTTTAGTTGTCCATGTATCCCCTTTCATGCACTGGTAGGTTCTTATCAGTAATTTATCTGCAATTTTGTGGCTGAATCTTGTTTCTTTATGTAACGTTACTTTAGCACAAGAAAATGTGCCTACATTAAACTCCTTCTGCTCCCTATAAAACACTCCTAACAACAATAATTCATATTGAACGTTTACTCCCCAAACTATAATTACGACTTAAAATATAAAACGGCTCTCTATTCTTTTTGTGATAGACTGTGCAGGCTGTTGATGTGTTAGAAAGAACCAGACTTCCAGAGGAGTGGGTAGAAGCTTGATTGCAGCCAGAGATAGACGACGCAGCAGCAGTAACTGGAGACCGTACACACAACACACCACAACGGCCATTACAGAGCTGTTAACCTCCAGTGTGTCAAAACCTACCCAGAAACTGGTTGGATTCGTCGATTGCTGACCCAAGTGGTTCCTTTAAATTCAGCAAATAATGAACTGAAGGACTGTTCTGCATCTGAGTTATAAATCCTTGGAAATATCGGTTAATAGTGGAAATAATGACAGACCTTTACCATAGCTGCATGGATGGTGCTGGTATTAATAATGCAGAAGTGCAAGGCAGGACAGCTCTTAGAAGCTGACGGCTGTTGAAGTGCAGAAAACCTCATTAAAATAACCTAAAGGATGGTGGATTATTATAACAACTTTTTTCCTACAGTGCCCTTCAACTATCATAATTGCGCAGTATACGGAGCAACTTGAAAAGGTTCAGAAATGTGTAAGAAGTAAAATCTCTGGCCACAGTTACTGGCAGCCTAATTACGTGAATATATTGTGCACTCTGCATCCTGTTCTTTAGTTCTGAGAGCCCGCAGATTCGTGGATGATGAATAATGTGGTGTCTAACCAAAATATCAGCCCTAAATTGCTGGAATACATATTCGACCTTAAATAATTGCTTTGGATTTGTGTTGATTCCAAGCAGCAGAATAGTTATGACTAACCTGCAGTTGTTAAATGTAAACATTTGGTGTTATTTTTGCACTTAAGATTTTACAGAACTGTGGATAGGAGTAGCTGGTGTCAAGGGCGTTTATGGGATTTTCAGTTGCTGTTTCTGAGGATAAGGTCCAATAACCCCACCTCATCTGAAGGTATTGCTCAAAGACCAGGGGTGCGGGCTGCTGTTTGTGCTACGGATATTTCACAAATGCCAGCTTTACTGGGTTCCTTCCACAGACAAGGAAAGCCACCAACTGGTTTGGGGCTTTGATTAGCGTTCAGTAATTGAGTTTAACAGGATCTGGACCACACTGGGCTGCAGTCCCTGGGCTATGTACTGTACCCTGCAACACACTGAGCTAATATTTACAGGTAAAGCTCCAATTCTGCTCTCTGCACTAGCATATAATAGAGTATTCAAAGAAAGTGGGTTTTATAAAACGTTTGATGGCTGGAAATTACTAGTTTAGAAGGGTACACAAGATTAAATGTTAAGTCGCTCAAATTGTGCAAGTTTACCTCAAAGACATTTTCACAATGCCTTTGGAGAAGTCTTTCAACTTGTTCTCACCGAATAACCAATCCTGGCCTAAGGTACGGCGTAACGATGCTTGTACATCGCTCCACTGCCTCTGCAAAGCCACTTGAGCCAATTTTGTACAACACTTCTGTGGCGGCAGCATCACGCGGCCCTTCAGCAGCACTCCAGCGCACGGCTCCCGGCTGGAGGCTTTCGTCGCAGAAACATGGCAAGTGCTTCAGATACTCTGCAAGTGGAGAAACCAATTGAGCTCAGCCTCGCGGTCTCCAGCCAAGTGGGAGCAGAAGGTTAAGGGCCTACAATTAAGACTGAGAGATCTTGGTTTTTTGCTCAGAGGGTGAGAAAACGGCAGCTGCTCTGACAGGACTTGCCGTGAGCGAGGACCAAGGAGCAGCGAGCATCCCGTGCATTGGGAGGGAAACCCTGCTGGTTCGGGGCTTTGTGTTTTGTAGGGAAATAACAGGTGAGAAGCAGTTTTTCCCTACGAACCGCTCCCCACGAGTGGGCTCCCACTCCAGCCGCAGCTGAGGGAGCGGCACAGGGAGGCACAGGGCGGCCATGCCGAGGTGCCTCCCCTCGAAGGGCGGCCCGGGCACAATGGCCCCGGCCCAACAGGCCGGGGGGACCCAGCTCCCTGCCGGGGAATCGGCCGCAGTGAGGGGCCTTGAGCCGGGGGAGCCCCGGGCGAGGAGCGGCGGGTGCTGAGGGGGCGAGGCAGGGCCGGGGCTGGTCCTGGTCGCCCTGGTTTGCCCTCGTGTTTAACCTCGAACAGGTTCGCTCACAGCAGCGTGCGCGGCCTTAGGGCTACAGCAAACCCCAGTTTGGCCGCCGAAAGCGTGGCGGGGCCAGGCTGACCCGGGCGGAGGAGAGCAGCAGAGTGGTGACCGCAGTGCGGGCGAGACACGCGTGTTCCGCAGTGGGGCCTGTCCCCTGAGGAGGGTGGAACACACCGATCCCGAAAACACCGATCCCGCACTCGGTGTGCGTGTGAAGGGGAGGAGGAGGAGGAGGTGCAGGGAGCCTGCGGAGCCCTGCCCGCCCTGGCCGGGCCCGTGGCGCTGCCGGGGCTGGGCCGGGCCGTGGCGCTCAGCGTGGCCCCGGCCATGGCTCTGGCCCTGCGGGAGGGCATCTGCGTGTTCTATGACTTGGAGCTGGCGCAGATCCATATTTTGCAAGAAGAAGGGCAAGAAATGAGTGCGGAAAGCAAAGCGGCAGAGAAACCACCAGACATGCTCCTGATGGAGGTACAAGTTGTGGATGAGGTGAAAGTAGAGATAGTACAAGCTAACAGGGAACGACCTATCACACCGATTTGGTTCTGGCTTAAGTATTAGTCAGTATTATTGTTTGTAAATTGCTGGGCTGAAGTATCCAGGCCTCTGTACGTATTTTTATAATCTCATCCTATTTTTAAGAGGACAAATTAAATGTTTAGGCTTTCTATATTCAGAGAATATTCGGAGTTGGAAGAGACTCAGTTATTTAACTGTTGAAATTCAGACAAGTTTTAAATTTAGTTCACCGGTTTGGTACTATTTGGTTGGACAGCCTCAATCCCTTAAGTGACATCACCCAATTTCCCTTCTTAATTGAATGAGTTCAATACTGCAGTAGTTGTTAAAGCTGGGTAATACAGTCCCATTTGAAATGAATTTTATTAAAAAGGACATGCAAACACTGCTATTTGTTCTGTATTGGTCTTACAATAAAATACTATTTTTTTCCTTATGAAATTCATGCACCACTGGATAATTTCTGAGGTGGGTCATATTTAAGTTTAGCAAATGGAAGAAGTGGCACAACATTGTTAATTGCCATATGACAAAGTAGGCATTACAATCAGCCTGCAGAAGTCCTAAAGAAACCAGAGCATACTTCTCGTTTTCTTTTAAAAGGTAAATGTACTGAAATGAAATTTTAAATATTTTCTTTAAAAAATAAAGATACAGGTTTCTGTGTTCTCAGTACTGTAATGTTAAAATGATGCTCCAAAATTTTAGATAAAAGTTTGAAGAGGTAGGGCACAATTTTAGTAATTGCTCACTTACCAGTTAGGCTGCTGGATGGTAAATGCAAATTTTTTGTTGCAGTTTTGTCCATCACATGTAAGACTGAGATTTAGAATGAATTGGTAGCTTGCATGTTGTTGACTGCTCAGTTGATTTGCCTTTGATTGAGAAAGTTGTAAAACATATTCTTTTTTTAAATAGATTGACAGAGATAATGATGCCATTGCATTTGAAAATAACATCCAGCAACTGAGCCCATCTGAAGAGGGGGAAGGAAAGGAATTTTTTTCCACTGTTGGGGAAACAAAGAGTCGGAGCTGCAAAGGGGGTGATGATTTGTCAGAGTTATTCAGTGAAAGTAAAGAGCAGGAATATCCAACTGCACCAGAACAAACAGTTGTAAGAAATCTCAAAAATCTAAAATTTGAGGCTTGTGCTCCACATCAGGAAAAAGGTAAAAAATTAATAATCTTTGTAGTTCATTTTTAGATAAGGCGTGTTAAGTGAGATTTGGAACTGAGGTTGGAGTGTTACATTAAATGCTCACAGTGGCAATGGTTAAGTTTAGATTAGGTTAAGCCTTAACATTCTGTGGAAATTTGGAAGAATAAATAATACCTTTCAGCCCTAAGTGCTGGAAGACCTTGTTCAGGCTGATGTCATCTGCCTTGTGTTCAGCAGAGACATTTTGGATGGCATTTAGAAATTAATGGTCTTTTGAGCAGTGTGTGGTATTTGAAACCTCCAGGGAGATTTCAAAGTTAATATTGTATAAATGCCTTTGAATCAACCTAGTAATTTATTTAGTCTCTTGGTTCACTCATCCAGCTTCAAAATGGGCTTGTTTGAGGGTTTATGGTTGAGCTTAGAGTGGTTCCGTGCTGCCAGCAGAGGGTGGTGGGCAAGTACCAATCAATACCTGTCAGCAAAACCTTTTCCAGAGCCTAAGTAAGAGTAACAGAAAATGGCTGATTTAAGATGTTAGAAACCTAAAAGTACGTTACAGAAGTTAAGGACTGATTCAGAAGGGAGCAGATAAGCATCTGTTCCCCTAGAAACTGTGTGTGTACTGTAAAAATTGGATGACATCAACGATGTTGAGTCTTTAAATGTGTGTGTTTTATGTGGAAGTTAAGGTATTTTGGCCCAGGTTCTCTATGGATACTGCACAAATTGTTCATGTCCTCTGTTTTAGTTACAGCCTTTATAGGAAGCACATTTGAGCAGCTTTAACAAAGCTAACAATGTTCCTTTGTGTGGGCATGAATCCACAATGAATAAATGACAATAAAGTGGTTTTGTTTGCTGTTACTGAAGTGAAGTGTTATCTGCACATCTCTGTGTGGTATAAAGCGTTGTATGAAATGCATTTTGGTCTCAGCATGAAAATCATTACAGAGAGCACACTTGGGAGCTGAGACAACTGTTCTGGAAAGACTCTTCAAATATGACGTATTTGCCATTTCACAGTTTCAAATCTTCTTCATAACTGAAAGTGTTGCACATTTAATCTTAACTTGTTACTCTCAGAAGACATTCATTACTGTTGTGCCACAAACTTTATTCTATGACTTCTTCAAAGAACTCGAAATTTTCCCCCTCACATTCAACCAGTAATTTTAAAGAGGCTTTTGCATCATGATTTTTTTATATGCACTTTCCGGATTCGGGAGCACCAGAAAGCTCCTGGGAGTAGCTTAACCTGCCATTTCCAAATCTTTGAATAAACTTACTTAGTGCTAATTACACAGTTGTTATCAAGAAGTTTGTTGCAGAGGCTGTAAGTCTTAATGATGGCATTGAGAGAGGAAGTCTCATCCTGTCTTAGAGGTGAGAGCTAGGGTGAGAATTAGGCTTCCTGGGATTAGGTTCTAAACTGTATCACTAACAAATAACACAATTCTGGGGGCAAATCACTTAAGTCTTAATGAAGTCCTTTGATGTAGAAATTCGAAATAGTTTTACCTAGACTGGAGGGACTCTTTAGAAATTGGTAATATTGTTTGAAAACTAAAGTCATTATTTTGTGGCATGTACAGTGTAAATGTGTCTTTGTTCCAGCAGGAGAAAAAGAATGTTTCAACTGTTTTTTCTGCACGTTCACCGCAGTCAAATTATCGAGTCTTAGGCGTCATTTGAAAACCCATTCAGATGAGAAACGCCACGTGTGCCACCTCTGCCCGAAGGCCTTCCGCACAGCAACCCTGCTGCATAACCACGTGAACACACACACAGGTACCTCATGCTTGGAAATCCTTCATTTTCCATACTGTCTTCAGAACCGAATTAACAGAGGAGTGACTTTGCCTTAGAGCTGCGTTCTGTGATCGTTTTATGCTCAGAAATTCCTCTGATTCCCTTTGGTGTTCCACACTGAAAAGACGTGGTCTGTAGTTAGGAACTCTCTGCGTGTGTGTGTTTATTTTGTTTAGTACCATTCTAACAGTTCTTGTCAGCTGAACAATGACTTCAGTTGTGCTTCATTCCTACGTGCACAATAGAATTCTCTGTGATGTTTTCATTTTGCTGTGTGAATATATGAAGCAAACTGATAAGTTGTGTTTATAATAAATTTATTATGTGCATATATATGGAAGAAATTCTTCCCTGTGAAGGTGGGGAGGCCCTGGCACAGATTGCCCAGAGAAGCTGTGTCTGCTCCATCTCTGGAAGTGCTCGAGACCAGGTTGGCCAGGGATTGGAGCAACCTGGAATAGAGGAAGGTGTCCCTGCCCGTGGCAGGGGGTGGAACAAAATGAGATTTAAGGTCCCTTCCAACCTAAATCATTCTGTGATTTATTGTATATAAAAAAATCAGAATATCAGAAAAGGTGCTATTAAAACATTCTGCGTGTTGATTTAAGGCAGACAAATCACATTGCTGTGGCGTTAAATAAAAGTCTCATGGTGTGTTCTTGCAGGGAACAAACCCCATAAATGCAGTGAGTGTGACACAGCCTTTGTGACCCGGGGGGAGCTTTCACGACACAGGAGGTACAAACACACTTTAGAGAAGCCTTTCAAGTGCACAATCTGTGAATACTCCAGTGTAGAAGTAAGTACGGCCTTACTGAATCTTTTGGGAGGGTTTGGAGGGTTCCACATGCCAAGATTTTAATGTACATACAATTTTTGCCCAGATTTTTAACCTTGAGAAGTCCAGGCTCTGCTGATGG
This sequence comes from Mohoua ochrocephala, assembly GCA_013398855.1. Taxonomy (NCBI): domain Eukaryota; kingdom Metazoa; phylum Chordata; class Aves; order Passeriformes; family Acanthizidae; genus Mohoua; species Mohoua ochrocephala. Next base: position 624,196 of record VZTA01027640.1, read on the forward strand.
CCTTGGACACACTGATAGATTGTGTTTATGTGTTATGTTGCTGCAGTGTTAACTGCAGGGTGGCTGATGGCTACAACTCTGTGGTGCCATGCATTTCATTCCATTTCATTCCATTTCATTGCATTTCATTTCATTTCATTTCATTTGTGTGCACATTTTCTCATCCCCATCACCCTCCAAAGAAGGAACAACTAACCTGAATTCCTGGAACCCTTACTTCGTCCTTGTAGTTATAATTTGTAAATGAGTTGCTCCAAACTAATATTCATACAATTATTTAGGTTTTTTTTACTAGTTGTATTTTAAAAGAATTTTCTATTTTGTTATGCTGGAATTGTTGCTATACTTTTTGGTCCTACAAAAGCATTCTTGGTCCTCATTTACACTACATTCCATGTACTGTAGGACAATACTAGCTAATGTCTAAAGTGAAGCTCATGTATTATGTTTATATACTTGATACTGTTTGGGTTTTTTCCTAGGATTGGAATTTTCTTGACCAAGAAATAAAAACCTTAGAGTCTGCTTAAGGGTGCACTTGGAAATTGCAATTGAATTGGGTGCACAGGCTTTCAGAAATGCACCTGTGATTGAATCACTGTCACAGTTCAGTGGATGTTTAGTGAGTCTGAATTTGTGCTGTGTCCAGATCTAAAGCTGTAAGCAAGCCTGAACTTTATTCCACGCACCTTATCTTATTAATTAGATTTTGGATAGCTTGCATCTTAAAAACCCCTGACAGCTGGTATTAAATTATCCTGTTCTTTCCCTTGTTTCAATAAGGAGCATTCAGCATTCACTGCTGTTGCAGAACTCTCATTCCTGTAAGATTTACCTGAATGAAAAAGCTGAAGGAGCTCTCTAGTACTGCCATGCAAATTATTTGACTTTTGTGTAGCAAAGGTTGGCAGTCATGTTTAATTTTATTTAAGTGAATAATGGTGTCGATTTGAAGGAATCTGGCAGTGAATTCATTAATTGTGTTTATAAATGGAGGAACTGAACATTTGGTAACTCCTAATCACATACCTGCAGTATTTATGTAGAACATATCAGAAAAACTGTATAAAAAATTAGAATTGGATTAAACTTTGCAACAAAGGTGCTTCATTGGGACGTGAAGGTGAATAGACTGGATAATGAGTTTGGTCTTTCATTTACTTTCCTGAGTGTTTTCAAAGCAATTTATGTTTGGTATATCCAAGCAGCCTGAAAGTAGCAGGTATCCTCTTTTTAAAATTCTATCTTTTATGTTCTTATTATAAAATCTCCCCTTTTGCTAGTGTGGGCACTAAACGTGGAAGTGAGATAATCTGGGGAGAGAATGCAGAAGTGTCCTAAAAACCACAACAGGCTGATTGTGCAGGAAAAAACATGGATGTGAGAGTGCTGATTTGGGGATTAATGTGATGTTTTAAACTGCAGTAGGTGCAGTGTGTAAAATTGCTTATATTTTAATTAAATACATCTCTAATGTAGATGTCACTTTAGAAAACCTCTTTGTTTTTATCTGAGGCCAGCAAAATGAGGCGCCACGTCCGCTCGCACACGGGAGAGCGGCCCTACCCCTGTGACCTGTGCAGCTACGCGAGCAAGGATGCCTACAAACTGAAGAGGCACATGTTAACTCACACAGGTGGGATTCTGGGGTAACGATCAAGTCTAGGGCCTCAGCTGCTTAATATTCCTAGGATTTCATTTCAGCCTCAAAATTAGCCCTTTTTAAAATTTCTGATTTGGAGTAAAAACACACCTGAAAAACGTGTTCTCTTTCAGTGTTCTGGATTTGGCTGTTGGAAGCCCAGCAGTGCTAGTAGTTAGTCTTTCTGTTCCTCCTAAACCTCTCTTATGTTAGAAAAATAGTTCATTTTCTGTGGGTCAAGTTATCACTTTCATTTATCAATTACTTGATTTTACATGAAGATGTATCTGACGAGAGATTTTTAAATATCTCTTCAGAACATGGATGATGTTGTGACCCCAGACTGCCAGCAACTAGTTTGGTCAACAAAGAATTAAATTGCTTTAACATTGAAAGCAGTGTCTCCTGTCATAGCTCTGTAACAAGCAAATCATCTCAGAGGGCAGTGGGTATCAGTCCTATACTTCAGGGTTTAATTTGGCTCAATTCTGATATGTAATTTGTGCTCTGATTAATATTTTAGGTTGAATCAGAATGTGACAGCGTGGTTTGAATCAAATTTTCCAAATATCCCCACTTGTCACGCATTGGTTCATATCTTGAGACAGTTTGGTGCAATTAAACTGATTTTTTTTTTTTAATGAGAGTCAACCACAAGAGTCCAACTGGAAGAGTTCAAGAGTGTTACCCACTACTGGCAAGGACTTCTTCCACAGAACCAGTCTGGAGTTGGTTCAAAGCTGTGCCAGTTGCCAGTGTTGATGCAATTTTTAATGACAGTCATACCTGATGTGGCTTTTTGGGGGAGAAAAGCAAGAAAATAATTTCCTAGTTTCCCTTCCCACCATTATCAGTGGCTGGTGATGTATCACTCTTATCATGATGGTCTACAGCTGTTGGCTTCCGCTCCTTGTGTATTTGAGGATAACTCTGCATTTTGGTACATGAAGTATCAAGGAAGAACAGATGATAGCTAAAATAATTCCTGATTCATAGTTTAGAATGATATGCACGGCTTTATGCTTCATCAGTTCGACTTGTGGACTCAAAAAGCCAAGATTTTGTGTTGCAATTAGTTACGTAAACTTCTGGAAACTCGTTTGGCCTTTTGTGCCCTGTCAACTAATACTGACTTTTCGTTGGTCTGGAAACTGTTGCTGTCAGAACACGCGTGTTGAGTTCTGTGGGAATTCGCCTTGGTATCAAATAAGTAGAGTTTCTAAGCATATGTTATTTTAATATCTTTTTACTAGGTGAAAAACGCTATGAATGTTATGTTTGCCAAGCCAGATTCACTCAAAGTGGTACCATGAAAATCCATATGTTACAGAAGCATGGAGAAAATGTGCCAAAGCACCAGTGTCCACATTGTAGTACCTTTTTTTCCCGAAAAAGTGATTTGGGTGAGTTGAAAGGAAAAAACTCGAAATGAGATGTAGAGATAAATAGAGGTGAAATGTTAGTTTTCACGAAATTTCACCAAATACATTATATCTGACTTCATATTATCACAGAATATTTTAAGTAAAATGTATTCATAGTTCTACAGGTAAGTTCCTCCTGCAAGGAGATGTGGTGACATCTTGTGGTTGATATTTTAATTTGTTTGAAATGCAAAGTAGCAAAGATTTAGCTTTTTCTTTTCTTATATTTGCTTGATACCTGTGGCACTGTGACCTTCTGTTTTTCAGAAGTGTTGGAGGCAGCAGAGCTGACCTGTAACAACAAAACCTATATAAAATTTCAAGTTTCCAGAAATATATGGAAAAGCTCTATTAAAACTGGAATGTTTTGAAGTATTTGATTTGTTAAACGATTTCCACTGAAATCAATCAGATTCAGGCTTATAACTGCTTGATTTCTTTGGGAAGTTACAACATCTTGCTGCAGCTTTTGTTTAATCTTAAACTAATTTGTTTATTTTACCCCTAGTGCAGAGAGCACGGAAGGTTCTTTTGTGTTTCCCTCTACAAGATTTGCATTACTCAGGGCTGTGCGTGGCTCAACTCTTGTTCAAAACCGTGGAAATAAAAACCTGAATGAATTGTTTTGAATAACTGTCCAGGTGTCCACCTGAGGAATCTGCATTCCTACATGGAGGAGGCAGTGAAGTGCAGGGACTGTGAAGCAGCTTTCCACGAGCGCTACGCTTTCCTTCAGCACAGGAAGACTCACAGGAATGAGAAAAGATTCAGATGTGCTCAGTGCAGCTGCACGTGTAACCAGGTATTTCAGTTCCCTGAGAAAATACTCCTTGCTCTGGTGCTGGTGTTGCGAGGTACAGTTGGCTTTGGGGTTGTATTTACCTTAAAAAAATAAAAACTTTTGTGCCTGCAGTCCAGCTAAAATAATGTAGTGGTGCTTATTTCCAGGGTAAATCCTTCACAAATAAACACTGAAATTGAAATGCTGGAAAGATGAGTCTATCTGCTTGATAAATCTTTTGTACATGGGCTGCTTAGAAGTATAAAGTAAGAGCAGTCTCTTTCAGGGATGTTGTGATTAAGAACAAAATACAGTATTTGGGCCTGAAATGTGATTTTCAGTGGTGATGCAGAGTAAGTTCAGTCTGAACTGAAAAATTTATTTTAAAGAGTACTTTAGGATAGCTGGGACCAGTTCAGCAAGGAAAGTAGGAAATTATTCAAAACCATATGCAGTGAGAACATATTCTCATTTTGGGTTAACTGTGCACGCTTAAAAGTAAATGTGGCCCTTTTTCCACATCCAGATTTTACATGTAAAACTTTATGGCTTATCCAGGAACCAGAAAATGATAAATTTTATTTTATACCCACCAAATGGCAATGTTCTTTTAAAGCAGAATTTTAATATATATTCTGGAAGATCTTCAGGAGTTTTATGGAAGTTGTTAACCGAGTCGGTCTTCCACTTAATGTTCCAAAATTTGTCTGTCAGAGCTGTATTTGCTTTGTGTGTGTTAAATTGCTTACACAGATTAATATTTGATTGATATATTTGTTCTTCATTATGCTAACAGAGCAATATGTGTAAGCATGCTGAAAACTGTGGATTGGTGAGGGCAAAAACTGCTACACCCAGAAAGGGAAGCAAAGGCAAAAATAAAATCCATGAGAACCCGAAGCGTGTTAAGCCAGAAGGTAATCAGTGACTAAGTCAGAATTTAATCATGTAAATTAGAATCAAGACTAAAAGGCTAAGGCAGTGAATCTTCCCTGCTGCTTAATTACTGTTTCACAGTGAAGCTAATAATGGAAGAATGCTTCAGAATAGGCTTTATTGTGTGTCAGAAATTCTCGTCACGTGAGTTGGGTCATTGCTCAGGTACCATCCTGGGCTGTGCCTGCTCCTGCACACGGGTTCCTAAACTCCCTTCTCAGCAATGCTTTCAGATGATTTCTGTGGAGTAAGAGACAAGAATGGAGATACACCTGAGGCCTAGATGCCCCTAAACCTCACCTTTGGGTGTATCAGATTGTATCTGCACTGAGAGAAGATTTGACATGGTGAGAAGAAGAAATGTTGGAGCTTTTCTGAATCTAATGAATATATATCAGCAGCTGAGTTTACATTAGCATTGACACTTCTGTTTTCACTGGTGAGGCTGTAATGGTATGGTTAGAGAGAAGTGTTACAGCTGCAGTGTTTATGTTTTTTCAGTAATTAGATTTTGCTGTTTATTAATGTTTTCCTACATGCAAACAATTTCTCTTTGGTATCTTGTAAATACCTTCATCTGAAAGCTTGATTTTCTAGAGCTGTGATAATGCATCTTCAGCTGTTGTTCATGCAAATGTTCCGTTCATTAATTGACTCACACAAAACCTAAAAATTTCTGTGCTGTTTCAGAAGGTTTTTCCCCAAAGCTGACATTTGCAAGTATTTCTATATCACCTCGAAGGGGCCTGTGGGATCCTCAGTGTGGCTTTGCAGGTGATGACTTGTGAGACTGGGGCTGTCAATTATTTGCTGTTGCTAGTCATTAAAAAGGATGCATATGATAATCAAATTTTCAGTTAAATAAGGGTGTTCTGATGAGAACACCACACTCAGTACCATGGCTTGTAATGTAATATTCAACAGAAGATGCATTCATTCCCCAAGTAAAGTGTAAGATAAAAGATGTGCTGTAGTTACATATTGGCAGCATTTTCTCCACTAAATTAAACTGCATACTTGTTAAATTTATTGAAATATTTACTTGTCTTTCTGGTTAATCATCCCAATATTTAATTTTTTTTTTCAAAGTTGCCCTGAAATCATTCCAAGATGACTCTACTGTGAAAAATGAACATTGTGCCAGTGGGATTGTTCCTGATTTAGATGGGACAGAAACAGCAACTCCGAGGGAACACAAAACAGAAGCAACTCATGAAATGGATTCTCAACACGATGGACAAATAATGCACAAACAGACTGGTCTGCCTTGTTCTCAGTAGTTGTAACTGAGCAGTTCAAAGTGTGGAAGTACCTCCAGTTAGGAAGGTAGAAGAGGTGCTGATTGGAAGCTGTTGAAGCCCTTCCATGCTCGTGTTTCTTCCTGCTGCAGTTTCTACTCTGTAGCCTAAGTACCATTGCCAAGTGTGAAAGTTAGAGGGGACCTTCAGCTGGTTTCTTACCTACATGTGATAACAGAATGGGAAAAACCAGCTCATTTCAGAGTCATTTATTAAAGAATGGATAGGTTTTTTCACCTTGCATTTGGTTTTTTCCAGCTTTACTCACAGAATTGCAGACTGACCCGAGGCAAATTTCTCCCTCAGTATCACTGAGAGCTGCCTGAATTTCAGTGGTTTTCAGTGTTTATGCTTTGCTGAGGTGAGCACATGAAAGGCAATGATTTTTTTAATGCAAGGAAACATTTACTAAATCTCCTTTCTGCAAATGCTTTCGTTTCTAATAGAATTCATGATGCAATAGAAGGCACGCCACAATTCTCTGAAAAAGCACCGTTTTTTATGCCTCATATGGCTGGTAATTAGAAACTAATCTTTTGTCTGAGTTTTTATCAGCTGAGTTAGCTGGGCAGACAGAGCTGCAGGACAAAAACGAAGCAGGAACAGGGTGTCACAAAAGTGGGGAGGACCCCCACGTTCTGGGAATGCAGAACCTTCTGTGACCTTGAGCTGACTCTTTTTTTGAATGCAGGTGGGATCTCTTTTCTTTATCCCTCCTCTGAACAGCCTGGCAAGTCTGTGATTTTCCATTTAGCACCAGATCCAAACCACACCCACGGCTTTGATTTTAATTAGCTCCTCAATGAAGCACAATTGTATTATTTAGGAAAGTTCATGTTTTATAGTATACTTCAAAATCAGAAAAAAAAATTTAACTGTCAAATACAATTCTCTTACTTTCCTTAGGTTATAAGAACTACTGGGTTTAACTCTTAATAATTACTAGAGTCATTACAATAGTACTATTAATTTTTATGATTCATTACAATGATCACAATTACCATTTATGCACTGTTCACACATATTTTTTTCGGCATTTTTAATTAATACTTGGAAGCCTGCTCATAAAATCTTAAATACTTTTTAAATATTCATCTTTAATGCTGCTATTCTTATGTTACATTTCATTTTAAATAAGCACTAGCATAACTAACAAATATTGATAATATTAGGTCCTGTAACAAGTAAATTGAATTGAAATGCCAAGCCCTCATCCCAGTTTCAAGATGAACATCTGTGTTTAGCTTTGTTATGGTGTGGAATTTGGCCAGCATTGAATGGTTTGGGTTTGCACGTCGGGCAAGCCGTGGTTGCTGGTTCTGCTGGTGTGGTCAGGGGCAGAGAATTCCTGTGCTGGGCACTCCAGGTGAGCTGAAGTCTGACAGCAACTGCAACTTTCAACTTTTTTTACTTTGAATTAAGGTTTTGCCAGTTAGTTTATTAAAATAACAGCTTTATCCTGTACTTGGTAATGTGTCTACATGCCTGTTCTAGGGTAACTTCTTTAGTTCAGCTGCTGTTCTGTGACCCAAACCAGTGCCAGGATCTTCACTGCCTCGCAGTGTCCCCGGAGCTCAGGGTGAGCAGATGAGGAAGGATGTTGGTATTAGCAGGAGATAATTGTTGTCTTACAGCAAATAATCCCATTTATAGAGACCACATCAAAGGCCTCATCCAGACCTTCATCAATCAGCTCAGTCAAACACACGAACAGGAATTACCAATTTGGTAACAGGAACCTTGTCCAGTTTTGTAGCAAACCCAGAGAAGTCAGAGGGCTTGAATTCATTGAAATTCCTCCCTGGTTTTGTCTCTCCATGACAGAGATGTTACTTCAGTGTTCATAAAGGTTCATACATTGATTGCTCTGTGTCTGTTTTCATGCTGGTAAAATTTCTCTAAGTTCATTTGTTCTTACCAATGGCAGGACTTAAGAATACTTTTGTTCATGGTAATTGCTTAAGTAATATTGTTAACTTTATTCTTGTTGTGCTGTTTCCATTTGTGTTACAAATTCTAAGCAGCGGATTTCTTTGTTAAAATTAATTTTAGAAGTTGTTTAAGTTCCTTGATCAATTTGCTGCATATGTATTGTTCATTTGAATTGTTAATAACAAAGCTGACTCATTCTGTGCTGACATCTAAAAATCAGACTACATAAAGTGGAATGTGAATGTAGTAATAAAAGATATTTTTATCTCTGAACTTTCAAATTATTATTTCAGTAGTTAGAAGCTAAAATGTGTCATTTTGGAAATCAAGAAAGAATGCTTTGACCTCCTCAGGAGCCATTCCTAGTGGCCTCATGCTTTTTAACAGCAGTGATTGTTCTTCATGATTAAGAATTTGCATAACTATGCAAATTCAAATACTTGCATCACTATTCTGATTTATATTTTACAAAGATAATTTAATTTCATTGTATTACTCACATATTTTAGACCAGTAGAAATGTATTAATATCTTTTAAAGGAATGCATATTCTGAACAGATGCCAAATTTAAAATATTTTAATTTACTAATTGTGGAGGAGTAGTTAAGTACACAGGAATTATTCATGTCTGAAACAGATAATACTGGAGTGTTCTGTAGCATTATGTAACGGTGTTCTGAGATAATTCAGTTATTTGGGAAAGAAGAGGAAAGTTGCATTCTGAGTTTCCTCTGCAAGCTGAAATTGTCTATGCTTTAAAGAGTTAATGTGTGAGGAAATTCAGTTTTGCACAGACCCAGCAGATAAAAAGCAGAGAAAGACTTAAAACAGGCCTTTGGATGCTTTTTTTTTTACTATTTAGGCTCTGTAATAAAAGAGGCTTGACACAGGAGCAGCTTCAGTGATGCTGCAAGGTGACATGTGATGTGTCAACTGGAATGAATCGCGTTCTGAAATTTGGAAGAATTGATGTCAGAAGAGTCCTGGACTCTGCCAAGGGGATGAGAAGAAGGAGCCGACACTGGAAGTTGGCTCCGGTGTTCCTGCAGGGAGAGTTCATGGGCAGTGCTGCTCCAGGAGTGGTCATTCCTGGCCGTGGTCATTCCTGGCCGTGGTCATTCCTGGCCCTGGTCATTCCCGGTGCTGCTCCGGGAGCGCTCATTCCTGGCCCTGGTCATTCCCGGTGCTGCTCCGGGAGCGGTCATTGCTGGCCGTGGTCATTCCTGGCCGTGGCCATTCCCGGTGCGGGTCCCGGAGCGGTCATTCCTGGCCCTGGTCATTCCCAGTGCTGCTCCGGGAGCGGTCATTCCTGGCCCTGGTCATTCCCGGTGCTGCTCCGGGAGCGCTCATTCCCGGTGCGGGTCCCGGCGCGGTCATTCCTGGCCGTGGTCATTCCTGGCCCTGGTCATTCCCGGTGCGGGTCCCGGAGCGGTCATTCCTGGCCCTGGTCATTCCCGGTGCGGGTCCCGGAGCGGTCATTCCTGGCCCTGGTCATTCCTGGCCGTGGTCATTCCCGGTGCCGGTCCCGGCGCGGTCATTCCCGGCGCGGGTCCCGGAGCGGTCATTCCCGGCCGTGGTCCTTCCCGGTGCGGGTCCCGGAGCGGTCATTCCCGGTGCGGGTCCCGGCGCGGTCATTCCCGGTGCGGGTCCCGGAGCGGTCATTCCCGGTGCGGGTCCCGGCGCGGTCATTCCCGGTGCGGGTCCCGGCGCGGTCATTCCCGGTGCGGGTCCCGGAGCGGTCATTCCCGGCGCGGTCATTCCCGGCGCGGTCATTCCCGGCGCTGCCCGCAGGTGGCAGCGCGGGGCCGCCGCCGTGGGAGCTCCAGGGAAGCCGCTCCGAGCTGCTGGAATTGCTGCCTCAGTTTCCCTCGGCCCGTCCCTCCATCGCTTCGGCCATGTCCAGGCAATATACAAAGAGCTGGTTTCTTTCCCTTAGCAGGTTACTTAATCCTGATGTCACTGCAAAGTGTTGTCACCCCGAACAGGACAGAGGATGGGGAGTGCACTGCTGTCTTCTGCTGAAGCCCCGCTGGGATGGGATGAGGCTGCCTTTGGAATGGGAATTTGCTCGCGGTGGGGCTGGCACGGGCTCAGCTGGTCCCTCCTCGTTCATTGACTGTGACACCTCTGCAGCCCTTCACGTGCCTTTGCTGTGTTCGTGTTTTCCCTTTGGCTGAGTTGGCTCCGTGGAAGGTGAGGTCAGTGCCACCAGTGCAAGGCAGGTGCAGGGATCCTGCACTAGGGCATGTTGATATATTTTCTGTTGCTGATAAATCTTTTTAACGTATCAGGAAAGTTACTGTTTGTTGATAATTTAAGCATCTTATCCAAGAAATCTTTACTTAAAGAGATTTTAGGGATTTTGACAAGCAACAGGTTTGTTAGGTCAATTTTAGAGAGTCCTTCAAGGTGAGGTGAAGTGGGCACACAGGCCACGAGGAGTGAGCTGGCCTTTTGATAAAGGAGGAGCTTGCAAATCCAGTGGATTTCTTTGGTATGTTCTCCAAGTTGACACAACTCTGGCAGTGGTGCACAGTCAGCGTCACCACAAGGACTTCTCGTGCTGTGATGTAACGTTTTACCATGAGATGGTCTTTAGTCACTGTCTGGGCATTATTCTTGTGGAGTGTATGAGGAAATGGTGGATTTCCAGCTGATTTCCATTTTTGTGACTGTTCCAAGAAATTTTCTTGAATTGTCATCTTAACGTTCCTGCCATCCTCTCCTTTGTATCCAAACTAGTCTCTTTCCTGTCTTTCAAATCTTTTTGCTGACTGCTGAGTCTGGATGGGGGAAACATGTCTGCTGTCTGTCGGCACATTCCTGAAGATCTTTGCCATGATAACTTTTTTGTTAGTTACATGAGTTTGGTTATTTAACGATCTCACAACTACACTGCAAAGATAACTGACAAAAAATTAACAGATGGGAGTGTAATCGTTGTTGTCGTGAGGAAGCCTCTCTGTCTCTCAGCCATAGCTGTGTTGTCTCCATTGTACAGATGAGAAAGATGACACAGAACAAAATGAATCTCTGATTTAATCCTCTTGCCTTCAGGAGCAATGAAACCCACTGATGATACAGTATGCTGTGCTTATTACTACTTCAATCTCACTGAACCAGAAATAGAAACCTGGGGTGCTGCAGCATGTGATGATTAAGTTACATTAGCAGAAGGTGGTGAGCGAATAGGCAAGGACCTACAGACATAAAGCTAGTGCTGTTAATCACTTCCAGAGACATTAAAATCGGAATATTAAAGCTGAAATAACATTTATAACTTCTTAAAGGTCAGTGCTTAAGCTGATAGGAAGGCACTGTGGCAGCGTGACTAACAGCCACGGGCACGAGTGGTGTGGAGCATCTTGGAAGGAGCAAACACAGGGTTTCGTCTGGTGGGAATTGGGAAGTCCAAAAAGGAGAGACAGACTCTGTAGTCTTAAGGAGGCCTTTCTAAAGTAGGAAGAGTGAAATGTAAAACACTTTCCTTTGATACAAACAGAGGCCCCTTTTGCTGTGCTTCCCCCTGCGTGCAGTCCCTAATGGGTGACTGAATTATGGCTGACAGGTTATGCCTGGCTCCAGCAGTAACTTCCACTCGGTTTAATATCTCACTTTTGTTTTGTTTAAGAAACGGGATGTGCATTTGAAAGCAATTTGCATTAATGCAGTATGTCTTCAGGCAAACATCATTGCCTGTCTTAAACAGCTTTTAAACTTTTGAACAGCCCAGCTATTGTTTGAAGTCAGTCACAGAAACAGCTGGGCTCTGTCTGGCGTTTGGGGTGTGAGCGTTACAAAACGGGAAAGCATTTTTGGACAGTTTTGGTTCAATCTGTTTTCACTTTGAATTGGCACTTGACAATGAAGAATTTCGTTTCAATCTCCTTCGGTAGTTGACTGTTTGAGTTGCCTCTCTAAATTATTTTATTTTTAGCTTTTGGGGTTGCTTTTTTTCTCCCCCCTAGATTGATTATTATTGGTTCTATCCCTGCCCTGTCCACATAACGACATTTGCAGCTAATGGGAGGAATGCAAAGGAGTGACACTGCTGACTGCTTTGATAAGAAAGAGCCTTGCTTTTATTACCAACTAATTAAATGGTAGGTAGCAGCTAATGGTGATTATAATTAAGCCTTGGGACTGCCATTCTTTTTCTGGAAGAGCTGTAAGCTGAGAGAACTGAGCTAAAGTCCCTTTCAGGCAAAGGTGATTTTTCCTTTTGTCGCAGGAACGGATCAGCTGTTTCACTGCAAAGTGAAAGTTGTAAAGCTGTTTATAGTTGGGGTTTGCCAATCCCATTTTAAATGTCCTGCTGTTTGAACAGAGTTGTTTATCCCTCCATCATTTAGCTTTACTGTCTGCGAATTGAAATAGTTTAATTTTACATGAGCTGTACCCTCCAGGCCCTGCCCTCTGACAAAACTTTCTCAGGAGTTTTACTTTTACAGTAAAAATTGTGTGATAATAAATGTCATTTTAGTGTTAAGGTAAGACTGTGCTCCATCTTTGCAGAGGTGTAAGTTTATAGTGTATTCAGTTAGTTGAGTGAATTCATTCCAGTCAGATGCAAAGTGAGACAGCTGTCTCTCCTTTTGGGGCAAACTTCCAAAGAGTGATGCACGACCAACGAAAGATCAGGCAGTGCACCTGTACTTTGGATATAAAGTGATATTTTCCTGTTTTCCTCGCAGTGCCTCTGAGGGATGCGGAGTGCTGCTGTTTCATCCTGCCAGGAGAGCAGCCAGGAGAGGAAGCCGCGGCTCCTGCCAGGGCTGCCCCTCTCCAGGTTGGCTGCGGAAGGGCACCGTGGGCAGCCCGGCTGTGCCTGGGAGGGGGTTCCTCCCTCTCAGAAGCAGCTGATGAGTGGAAACAATAAAACTGCTTTCCCCATCTGGTGATGAAGACTGACAGTTCGTAGGGGATGAGTCAAAGGTCACTGATGAGAAGATCCATCCAGATAATTGCTGTAATTGCACCCTGAGGATGCAGCTCCTCTCGCCGAGCATCAGGCAGTGGCTGTTGTTAAATCTATACTTGGCAGTGAACTTCATCCTGTGCTTTAAAGCAAGGAAGTTCCTTCATGAGATAGAAGTGGAGAAAGTTATTTTGATTTTTTTTTTTCCCCTCAATCCAACCATGTTTTCTCCTGCTGGTAGGTGAATAAGGAAATAGTTCCATTCTGAAATAGGGAAGTAATTGTGATTTAAACATAAAATTACCATTTAGTGTTAAATCCTTTGATGAATACACAAGCTGTTGTTACTTCACAACAAATATCAATAAGCAGCATGAATGAATATACATAATTCATAATATTTAACTTGAAATATTGCATCTTTTTACAGTGATTGATTCATTTTTCTTGAGTTTGTCCAGTGACTTCATTACAATGTAATACAAAAACCTTTTCTGTTGGAGAGTGAGCAGTAACAGACAGGACACAAGCACTGCCACAAAATTAACTTTTTTTCCACCCCTTCACAAGGCCCAGAAATCCAAAAGCTTTGTGGTTGCTTTGCTGAGTGAAACTCGGGAAATAACACCATTATCAATCAGTCAACCCTTGGCACTTAGGACTTTATTATATGAAGAATAAGAAATACTAAACGGAGGTTGTGCTCAGTGAGAAGGAGTTGAAAAGGCAGGAATTAACTCAAATACAACGATCAGACTGTGGTTTTTTACCTCAAACTCTTTGAGTGTTGGTATAACACACAACACTTCCTATTTTAATAGACTGTTTCTTTGCCCATAGGGGAATTTTTCTTTCACCAGAGGGATTGGAAGCAAAATCTTTCCTTTTGCAAGAAGTCGCAGCGTTTGTTTTCTGTCAAAGCTCCTCAAAGGATGGCGATCACCCAACCACAGGTGAGTGGAAGGTGAGTGAGCATCCAGCATGGCACGACCCTGTTTGTGAACAGGCATTTTCATTCCCCTCTCAGGCTGTGCCTGCCCTGGGTCGGTTTTCTGTGGTTCCCAGGGGCTGCTGGAATGAAGAAGTGCGGGGGTAACCCCGGCGCTGCTCTGAACAAAGGCCGGTTCCTCTCCGGTGCTCTCTGCTCCGGTTTGCAGGTTCAGGCACGTTCCTTCAGACCCACACTGCCACAAAGGCAGGGGCAGAAGAACATTTTCTGGGAAGTGCTTTAGTGGTTTTTAATCCGCTGTTATTTCCTCCTTCCTGGATTTTTCTGTACCGGCTCCAAACGAGCGTGATAAGGAAGAGCTGTCTCTAAACAGTTGTAGGGGTAACAACAAAGCTTTGCTCTCCTGTTGCAATTTATGCAGTCAGGTTTCTTTTTTATTCAGTGAAATTGCTGGAATTTTCCACGCTGATAAAAGCTGTGCTGTCAGAGGCATAATGGTTTTACATCGAGCACCTCTCATGCAAGTATTAATTTAAACTTGTCTTTACTATTATGAAATAAGTAGGTAGTAGCATGGTCTTGTGCCAACACAGATTAGTACATTTATAATTAGATTAGTACAAATTGTTTATAGGTTTCAGACTCCACTTAGTCCAGTGGATTATGCATGCAGTCTGTGGAATTGCTTTCTTTGGTGGAAATTCCTTTCAAATCACAAATGTGTGGCTCAGAGTAGAATTTTACATTTTTGGCATTAGTTCAATGGCAACAATAATCTGATATTGTGGTCATTCGGTTTATGCCTTTTGCCACTTGCTCATCAAAACAGAAGGAGGTATTTTGTGCCTACCAGAGGTCTTGGTATTTATTTATGATTCATTCAGTGTCTATAATTCAAATATACTCTTGAAAGTCTCCCCAAAGCTCTTGCTCGTGGGAAACCAGCGGGCTTACACCAAACATATCTGTCACTACTAAAAGCTATTTGATAAGAGACTTGGGAAAAAAATCTTCTTAAAATACAGCAGAAGAGAACTGCAAAAAGCAGAGTTCTCGAGTCAACTGCTGCACAGGAGCTCTGGCAGCTATTTTTGCTGGGAGTGCTTTGGGTGGAAGACAAACATGGTCAAATTAGCTAAAATGCTGGAAGTTCAGTCAAGGATACTGCCTTAAATAGTTCACCCAGAAAAGGACAAGGCTTTCTTAGGGCAGCCCCTTCAGAATTCCAATGGCAGTTGCAATTTCTAATAAGTAAATATCAAATATAGTAATTTTTCTGTGAATTTGTTTTACGAGAGATTATTGGAATGTTTCGAGGTCAAATTCAGCCCTCCTAACTATGAAATACTCACTAGGAAAAATATATATCTGAGAGTAGACCTTGATTAAAATTGTTGTTTTCCTATTCTAGGTTCTATTTTTTTGCCATTCATGGCTATAGGTCACATAGCTGGAGGAAAAAAAGTATGGTAACAAGATGCTAAAATTTAAAGGAAAATGCGTTCACTGTCGACCTCCTTTTACTCTGCAGTGGTTTTTACTTCTTGCCAAATATCTGCTATTTGACCTCTCTGGGCTATGATAATATTGACCTAAAGAGCACAGGAGATTATCTTTCAATGTAGGAATAAATTCAATATTTACTCATAAATATTTTTCATAGAGCCGTAGAATAGCAGGTTGGAAAGGACCTCAAGGATCCTGGGATTGAACCTTTTAGGCAAAAGCACAGCCTTGAGAGGATGGCCCAGCATCCCGTCCAGCTGAACCTCAGAAGTGTCCAGCCCTGGGGAATCCACCGCTCCCCTGGGGAGATTTTTCCAATGGCTGATCGTTCTCACTGTGAAAAATTTCCCACTTGTGTCCGAGTGGAATCTCCCCAGGAGTAACTTGTGCCCATTGCCGCTTGTGACTCCCTGTAAAAAGGGAATTTCCATCATCTTTGTGGCCTGGAACGTGGTGAGGAGGTGTCCCTAAGCCTCCTTTTCTCAAGCTGAGCAACCCCAGTCCTCTCAGCCTTTCCTCATGGGGGAATCTTCCCAGTTCTTTGATCATCTTTGTGGTCCTTCTCTGGACCCTCCCCAGCCTTTCCACATCTTTTTTTTCGCATAGCAGGGACCAAAACTGAACTCATTGTTCCAGGTGGGGCCTGACAAGTGCTGGATTGAGTGGGATGATGATTTTATCTCCGCTGGTGATGCCCTTGTTGGTGCAGCCCAGCATCCTGTTGGCTCTCTGCCACCACGGCTCCCTGGTCACCCACACTGAGCTTTTTGGCCACTGGGACCCCCAGGCCCCTTTCCACAGAAAGCGGCTCCATTGCTGGCTTATCCCTGGTTCTCACGTCCACCTTCCCTGCTGCACCAGCACTGCAGCCACCATGTGCACACCTGACACTGCAGATACCCAGCCTTTCCCTTGATCATCCCCCTTTTCTCATCCCAAATCCCTTCAGCTGCCACGAAAGCTTCGTGGAAGTTCCCCGGATGCCATATGTGTGGGTGCGACCCCCCATCTGCTAATTAACATTTCCAAGCACAGACCAGTTTCTAATCATGTGGGCAGAGGGTGGCTCTACTCATCCCACCTCTAGGAAAGATTAATTCCCAAATGCCAGAAGTAGAAATGATGGAGTGGATCGTTTATGGTGACCCCTTTGCCTTGCTGTGGGGTTGTGGTGGTCTCAGCAAAGGGTTAACAGGGGCTGTGCACAGCCAGCCCCTCACTGCCTCTGCTGAAGGAACATTAATTATAGAGAGCCCGAAGGATTCAGAGCTAAAAAGCCTAAAAAGCCTGAGTAGTATTTAAAACCAAGACAGTCAAATAACCGGTTGGATTTGATCTCTAATAAATTACTATGTTCTGATGGTGAAATTCAGCAAGAGGGTGACAGTCAGATGGGGAGGTTGGCAGCAAAAGTTTTAAAAATAAATAGTCTTAAATTGCAGGAAATTACAGCAAGCAGCTCCTTGGAGTTATTTTTCTGCACGCATTGTGTGTCTGAGGAGGCAGGCAGCCTGCTGGCAAGCTTTTGACCTTTTGTGTGAGAAATAAAATATGCAGGTGCAATAGTGTGAGTGCACAACGGGGGACAGTGACTTTCAGCTGCGGGTTTGAGCACTGGGGGCCCTGCAGGGCAGCCAGGAGTGCTCCAGATCAGCTCCATTAAACCTGAGAGCAACAAGGGGAGAGGCTGTGGCTGTGAAGGATTGCAGAATTTGTGCGTTTCCTACCAATATCCTTGCACTCCAAATCTGTAAATCAGCCGATGGAAGACTTGTGTTAAATGATCTTGCTGAGAGCTGATCTGGTTCTCGTGTTGCCCTGTTTCTGTTTCAGTCTGGAGTAACTCTTGGAGCAGTGGAGTTTAGTTTGATGACATTGCTGCAGCCATGATCTGACTCCCAGTTCCTTGTCTGAAAGGAAATCCAAACCTGCGTGGCAGAGACTTCCTCCCACGGTGATTCTATTCCAGATTCCTAAACCCTCTAAGTAAATAGGAATGAGAAGTGATGATTTTAAACGTAACAATGGTGCTGCAGATAAAAAGGTGACAGTAATGTTGGGAATGTCAGCTCTGCAGTGGCTGGAGGAGCAAGTCCTCTCAATTCTCCCTCTGCGACAGAAGTGACGAACCCTGGATCTCTGTGGACAAAAGGAGTTGTTCTGCCCAGATATTCAGTGTTTATCAGGCCAGTGCTCATACAGACAGAACTGAGGAGTTCCAGCCATTCAGTTCTCCCAGTCTGATGTTGTTGTTACTGCTCCAACGTTTGTCAGTTGTTTGGGCATGAAAAATCACCAGTTTTTACTGTGGGAAAAACCCCTGTGCTGTCCCAAATACTTCCCCATCTTTATAAATCACAGAGGAATTTACACTGAGGAGTATGAATCCAAAGTTTTATCTACTGATAGATCACATTCAGAACCAATTTTTAGCTCCGTGTTCTTATCAAAATATTGTTTTAAAAAAATTGAAGGATATGTTCTTGGACGCTTAAATAACCTCCACAGAGAAATTTGTATCCATGTAGGTTTTACAGCTAAAACCAGTTCTAACTGTTATCTGCTGGTGGCACCATTACACCAGAGGAGTTTGTTATCCGAGTCTTAAATGAAAAACTGCCACAGACTACACCTCTCAGTCTGCTTTAATGGGATTTTTTTTTCTTTATTTCTTCATGGTTTGGTGTCAGTTTAAACCAAGTCATTTTGTTGCCATTGGGCCTCTGTGGGTGACTTTTAAAGAAATGAGCTTCATAAGGAACCTAATGGTGATGTACCAGGGAAGAAAATTGTCTGACAGTGTCACCTAAAGTGCAAGATCCTTGATGCAATTATATCCTGGTTTTTCCTCTGCATCAGAAGTAATTCTATGCTGAGTTTTATTCCCCCACTTTTTTTTTTTTAAATTTCAGAAATCTTCACTAAATAAATTAAAAAGCCAGCTTAGATCATGTTTCATCTTTCAGATGCTGAGAATTAATCTCTGACACTTGATTTTCCTAATTTTAAGTGGGTAGAAACAGGTCCATTAGGTTTTTTTCTGTGGGGTAACCCCACAGACAAACCCATTTTTTTTTAGTTGGCAGCTAAATACAGCTTATTTTGTTTTCACAACCTTATATTGTCCTAACCTTTCATGTCATTTCCTAGACTTTCCACCATTGATATATATTGACACATAACTGTGTGAGCCACTTGTATACCACAGCACACAGTGCAGTTTGATTTTTCCTGTGGCTAGGAGAGCAATCCCTTCCCACAATATTTTAGCTTAAAGTTATGAAGATTGAAAATTTTTGGTAGTTACCTAAATTAGTCTTTGTCCTCCCTGGGAGGCACAAACATTCCTAATCAAATATATGATTGATTTTATGAATTCTGTTTTTCTTGCAAGGAACTGTTTGGTGCAATCTTCTTTACTCAAAATTGGGGAAATCACACCTCACTTCAGTCCGTGGTGAATGCCCTAATCCATGGCCCTGTGTGAGAGAGAAAATGATTCCATTTACAAATCCTCTTATAAAACCTGGCAATTCCCTGTTTCTCCCAATTTTAGAGAACACAAATTCCCCCCCACCCCTCCCATGTTGCTCTCTCCCTCCCCTGGTTAACGCTGCTTCATATCTGGGCAGCAGTAATTGGTGCAAGACACGTTACTTATAGGACAGTGCCTAAAAATACATCCAAAGGTCACTGCACGCCAGACAGAAGGCAGAGCTCGTTCCAGCCACTCGCACTGAGAACGACAGCTCTTTGTTAATATTAATTGTGCATATTTTAAACAGTGCCTGCTTTAAAAATACCTCGCGCGAACACGCGGCAGTGAGCATTTTGTGAGCCCTGGGGCTGGATAACGGGGGTCAGCTCTTCACGGAAGGTTTTAGGCGTGTTTGCTGTTCTTCTTGGCTTCCAGGTTTGGGAACTGGAGCTGTATTGTGCATCTGCTTCCAGGAAAGTGGGGTGTATTTCCAAAACTACAAGTGAAATTAAGAATAGTAACGAAGATGTGTAAAGTACCAAGAAGATTCAGAGCTAATGATTTGGGCAAACATTCACCATGATTGTGCTTGTAATACTAAGCATGTACAGAGAACATGGGGAAAACTCTGCTGGGAGAGCAAGGCCAGATTCCTTCCGTGCTCAGGAGAAGCTGAGCTGCCGTGAGGAGGTGGATCAGAGCCTCCTCAGTGTCCTGCTGCTCCCACAGCATCCAGCTGCCTTCCCACAGCCCCTGGCCCAGGGATGCCTCGCTCTTTCCTGGCTCCCTCAGCACTTGGAAATGTTCCTCCAAAGGCAGTGGTGGCAGCTGCTCCATGGGCTGACCTTAGGATCCACCTGGATTAGCCCCAGGGTCATCCTCTTCCTTCCAGCTGGTGATGGGACACTGAAAAGCAGCTCCCTACACACAATACACACACAGTCACCTCTTGTGCCATCCCTTCTTGTGAGCCCAGGCAAAACCAAAAGGTAGGGTTCTCTCCTCAGGTGGACGTTATCCAGGAACGATGTTTTTACTAAAACCACGGATTCTGAGTCTTTACATGTCTCCAGAGAAAAGGCTGCAATATTTGAAAGGCTCCATCAACATCAAACAAAGAACCCCTGGCACCTGGACACTGTTCCCATCAAGGCCCTCTCACTCGAGCACGCTCGGTTTGTTTTGTAATTTATCCTTAATAAGAAAATGTTGAAAAGATCTAATTCTGGCTGGGCATCAAAGGCAGTGGAGCTGTGCATGGACAGCGTTGTTTGTAACGTGACTGTGCCGTGTGGCAATTTACAACCCAAATCTATGTTGCTATTGAGTGTGGCCTTTTTTTTATTCCTTTTGCAAACTGGCGTGTCAGTGTGTTTGCCATGGTCATTATTTGCATAGAGTTAGAAGCAAAAAAAAGAATGAAGTGTGGTGAAAGCAACAGCGTCACGAGGAAGGTGATGCTGTGTAGGTAAAGTCATTTCAGAACTTCCTCAAATGTTAAGTTTATGAAGATGAACATTAATTCTCTTGTGGAAGAAGGATTGAGGTAGAACAGATGGGTTGGTTGCCAAGAAGATGGTTTGAAAGGAAGTAATGTGCACGTTGACATTTCCTGCTTTTACATAATTATTTTTTAAATAACTTATGTAATTGCCTTGAGTGGAATAATTGTGTTCATTAGTGGGGTATGAAGACAAGCATTTCCAGCATCTCAGAAGGGCTGCCTTGTGCCGTACCTCTCTTCTGTTGCATTTAACCACCCCAGCACTTGCTTTTATTTTGGTTTTGACAAAGCAGTCTGCCGTGACTCGAACAAAAATCGAGCAGCGTCTTTTGCTTGTACAGCCTGTTCCACCTGGAGGGGTTCAACGTCAGTAGGATTTCTTTCACCTTCCCGTGGCTGCCCACTTGGGGTGGAAAATCATGGACCTTGCCCACGCAGGGCAGGAGGATCATCTCCCTCTTCCTCTGAGCACAGTTGCAATTCCTTGGCTCATCCCACTCTCCCTCCCTGAGAATCAAGTCCACGAAGCAGGTTTTGGAGCAGGGAACGGTGATAGGTTGAAGGCCAAGGAATATTTTCCTCCCTGGCCCCTCTCAGTATCCATCCATGCCCTGTGTGCTGGGTATCTTCTCTCTGCTCCCAGATTTTCCCTGTGAAAATCCCAGTTTCCCCCGTGAGCACACACCCCCAATCCCGAGCATCCTGCAGCTCTGCAAGCAGCGTTCTGCTGCCTTGTTTTCGAGTTCCACTTGAACATATGCTGCGTGTGGAGATGCTGATGGGCGGCAGCATCTGCTGCTCCAGCCCAGAGCTGTGCTGCGCTTCGGAGGGGAATTGCTGCGAGCCTGCCCTGCCTTTGCCCACTATCTGTTCCTGTCAGGTCTTCGCCTGCCACAAGCTGCCCATTATGCGGTGATGATAATTAAATCTCCCCCGCACCAGGCAGGTCTGAGCAGTGCACCAAGGGCCCTCCTTGTCCGTGCAGCTGCCAAGGAAGATGCAGCCCGTAATGATGCCGTAATCACCTGCCGGCTCCACAATGCCCGGCACCACCTATTTGTTCCCGAGGAGCTCTTTCAGCAGCTGTCAGATGCTAATGGCTTTCAGCTGCTGAAACAACCTGTTCCCTGTGCGAACCAGGGGGACACATCATGGAAATGGCCATAAATATTCATGTAGCACTAACAAAACCAAAAGTGCCGGTGTGGTTATCGGAGCTCCTGTGTGGATGTGTTGTGATGGGTTTAGAGTGATGAATGCAGAGGGAATGTTTTGAAGTAATGTTGTTCTTTTTACACTTGGGAGAAAAAAAAAAAACACCACTAAAGGTAGTGGGATTGCAGGGGCACGTGGGTGAGAGCAGGATTTGTGCCCCTGGGTGTTGTTGTAGGCAGTTCTGGGTTGGGCACTGCTGTCTGTTGTGGGCGATGCACTGAAACTTGTTCCTGAAAGCAAGCAGCTGCTGTGTTTGCTCATTCTGTTTGCATGTCTCTTCTGAACCTGCTTATGAAGAATTGAAAGTTTCTCACCAGATCTCTGCTCGATGCTTGTCGGACACAGAACCCCACGGGCTGAGTTCAGGGTTTTAGTTTCTAAAATAATTAGTGGCAAGAACAGCAATGTATCTGATTTGGTCAAGAGTTGATCATTTCCCACCTTTCAGCACCCCAAAGCCTCAAATCTTTGCCATCAGAATAGTTGTGAGTCAGTCTCTTTAGACATATTGTTTTACAAATTAATTCTGTCAGTGTGTCTACATTGGATTTTTTAAAAAATAATTTTGTTTGTAATGTGCTTTTACTTTTCTCTTCAGATTCAGGATAGCCCTGCTGAGAGGGGTCGAGGATGATGTTCTTGAAACCCTTTGTTGGCAGGTCCCCTTAAGGTCCATCAGAAGCCAGTGACACCCATTTAAATAATCATAAATTGGCGGTGATGTCCTTCATTACCTTGAACAATTATCCACGTAGCCTGTGTGTGTATATTCTTCTGGGGAAGATGTGAAAGTAAAGTTAATTCAGTGTCTCAGATAAAGAATGGTATTTTAGTTAGAAATTGTTGTCATAATAGTTGCACAAAAGGCTTCAAATATTCTGCAACTTGGAACAAATAAAATGTTCAAAGATACAGGTGCTGTTCACGAGCCATCAAAGAGTTTTCCACTGCCACCTCGGTGTTTTATTAAAATGAAAAGAAAAGATAAAAACCAAAGCTCTGTGCTAATCTTTTCCTTTGTTGCTTAGGGACATTTCAGTATAAAGTAGCAATTTCCATATCATTTGAATAGCAGTTGCAACCCATTGATGTTTAAAGTAAAATGTGCAGCTCCTGTAATCAGCAAAACAGATGCAAATGTCTCGTCTGTCTCAGAGTGCAGCTCCCTGCTTGCTGCCTCAATTAGATTTAGAGTGGCAAACACGATCAGATAATGGAAATCATGGGAGCTCCTCTTTCATCTCTTTCCTAGCAAGAGTTGGTTCGGAAGCAGTTGGAGTGAGCCTGGCTGGATGCACGTGAGGGTCCCTGCAGCATCACCGCCCTCCCGAGCTGCAGAACATCCCGCAGAGCTGTGGAGGTGGGAAAGGGACACATTTCCTCCTCCCTCCGCCCTCTTCCCCAACCCTTCCCCTGCCCCTGGGGACAGGAATGGCCTTTTAGCTCTGTTTATGCCCGGTGCCATCCCAGTGCAAGGCTCTGCACATTTTTGTAAATAAGCAATAGCAAAAATAAATGACATTTAGCATTTAGGTCCCAGGCCAGTGGCTCTGGCTGCGCAGGGAGCAGGGCAGCAGGTTGGGTAAAACCCCGCTGAGCTCCCTGAGTTCTGCCATCCCGGGCTTTAGGTGGCTGGAGCCGTTCCTCAGAGGGCTTTTTAACTCTAAAAATAACCTGTAGCGGTATGAGGGAAGAGTTTACTTTATCCTTCACATTTCCAAATGTAACAGTGAACGCGTCCTCGGTGCTTTCCTGTGCCTGGTGTTTCTGAGCTGCTGGGGCAGCGATCAGAGAGGGATTTCCATCAGAATGATTTCTGAGTGGGACTGCCCTTCCTGGGAGAGGGAAAGCTTCCCAGGAAAAGGCTTGGGTTTGATCAAATTACAGTCGATGAAGCCTCCAAAACAGGTTGCTGATGGGATGAGAATCCTCCTTTGCTTCCTCTGGAAAGAGGCTGTATATCTTTTTTTTTAGTAGTACTTTTCCTAATCAGGAGACATCTTATGGAAAAGGATTTCCATCTTGTGGTCAGCTGTGGTAATAAAACACTCCAGCTGGGCTTTTTTTTTTTTTATAGCAAACCAAACTGGTTTCAATAAGAAATAATGCAAATCTGTTGTAGTTCCTCGTGAAGGCGAATGCTGGAGACCTCACAAAGTGTGTTTGTACAGAAGGTAAAACTGTTTCAGGATGATCCCCCTTCATCTGTGGAACTCAAATAATTGGGAAAGGTATCATATGAATGATTCACGATGGAATATTTAATTTAGACACATTATACACATGCACAGGAGCCCTTACTTGGAACTTTAACAGAAAGGAGGCAACCACTCCTGAACTTCTGGGAAAATTTCTATCCAGAGCCAAATATTGTTGCTTGGATTGTTTTCTATTCCAGGATGACTCTGAGTCCCAGTAAACGTCATCACAACTTCATGCAGATATTTGTTGTTCAGGACAAATTTTGAAACCCGTGCTCTAATCTTGAAATAGCAAAATGCTGCAGGGTTAAGTGCTGGAGTTCACTGGAAAATCTGCCCACTTCGGTGGGAAAGACTTTTTAATATGTTAAAAACAAAACAAATTTGGAAAGGTCGTTTTAAATATTAGGGATTGTGGCTGAAGGGCAGGGCTGTGTGTGCTGGGGAAGTTGAGAGCTCAGATCTTGTGCAGGTGCTCTGTAAGTGACCTCAGCTGTACAACCCTGCAAGGGTTAAAAGGAATAATTAATTTCTTGTGTCTAATTACTACCTTGTCCAGTTGTACACCGTGATGCCCCTGCAGATTGCACTGAAGGTCTTCTGACTTCAGCAAGAGCTGGACCAGCCCTGAGTATGTTTACAAGGAGAGTTAAATAAGATCTCCGATCAAATTCTTAGAGATAAATCCAAGAACTTCACGAGTATTTCTTATTTTGAGGGCTTGTAACTAAAGGAGATGTTCAGTGTGTTCCTTAGTGGGTGCCAAAAAGCTTATTTTCAGAAGTGTCTGAATTTCAGGGAAAGTCAATAACAGCTATATTTAATCAGAATGCAACTGCTGCTGAAATCCATCTATGTTCTTTTTCTAGGAATAATAAGGAAAAAAATGACAGCATGTGTATGAAAAATCAGGTGAAGTGCACATGGCTTACGTGACACAGTCATGTAGATTTCAAAAAACCAGTCCAACAACATGTGTGAGGTTCTGCTGTAAACACCACTGTAAGGAAAGTTAAAAAAAAGGAAACTATTTGTGAACTCTTTGCAGTATTTGGTAAATAGTTTCCAGAAAATCTTATGCCCAGAGTTTGTATGTGGGCCTTGTTCTGTCGGTAACTGCGGACAGTGGGAGTTTTTGCCATGGTCTCTATTGGAGCAGGATCCAATTTATTTTTTTATTTCTTATGTGGAGGTATAAATCTTGGACCTTAATTGCAGGAACACTTAAGGAGGGAAACATTTTCCCTTTTTATTTAAAAAAAAAAAGTCATCTAACAACTAGTTAGTTAAAAGCATTAAAAAGTACTTGAGGAAAGGCTTCCTTAAATCAAACAGATCTCTCACTTTGCTTTTAGACCTTCGTGGAGGGTGCTGTGTTTATCCCATTCATTTGAAGTGTGAGAACTCTGTGTCAGATGAAGCCATTAGCAGCTCCTGGGGCAGCAAAGAGCAAAGCACCCGGCACAGCTCGGGGCTGCTCTGAGGAAATGCAGCTTCCACACCTTCACATTTCCCCACACGAAGTGAGGGGTGAGGAGAAAGCAGCCAGAGAGGAGAGAGGAGATGCCCCCCTGGCACTGAGGGGAGCAGCTGACCCTGCCAGGGTGGCTGGGGATGCCTTGCTGGGCTCTTGGAGCATCCCTGACCTCCCCAAGTGAGGTGGGAATTCTGCTCCAGCAGCCCAGGCTGGCTCAGCCGTGGGGTCCCTCTCCAGGTTTGGATTATTCTGTGCATTGCAGTGTGTACATGGATGGGCATTTCCTCCTGCACAGTTTCGGGAGCTCATGCAGGTGGTCCCTTACCCACAGTAACTCCAAACACAGAGGCTTTGGGCCTGCTGAGGGTGATGGCTGAGGGATGAGCGACTTCTTTCTCCAGTTTATGGATAGTGCTTCCTTTCTCTGCTTCAAACTGCTGAGTAATTCCATCCTTTGAAAAGTGTTTCATTTATCTAGTTCCTTGGACTTCCAACGTTCCCTGCTGCACTGGGTGTTGGTGAAGAAGTCTGAAATTTATTCGTCTGAAATTTTGTTGACGAATGTCCCCTTGCTTGTGTGGAGGTTTTCGTTTCAAAGCATTTGCCCTGTGCAAGTAACACCTCTGTAAGCTCTCGTGTCATCCTGACAGCAGTGGGTGGGCACCATCCTCCCTGCTCCTGCTGTTCCCAGCCTTGCAAAGGACTGTTTTGTGCAAGTTTTGGTTCCCACATCCTCAGCTCTTCAAACTGTGAGGAGGAGAGTAAGTACAGGTGCTTTGGGGAGAGCTGGCTGACCAAATGGGCTGGTTTTGTTTCCTTTTATTACCAGTTGCTAAGAAATGTCTGCAGGAAGCTGCCAAGCACACTCTTGTGGGGTTGCTTTCCATATAAATGACTGCCAGGGTCACCCAAGTGTGGCCTCAGAGGAGAGAGGTGGAGAAGGTGAGGAACAGCAGGGAGGTGAACTGGCAGTGACAGGGAGACTCTCCTGGCAGGGCTCTCCCGGGCATGGTCTGTGCTGGGACACGTCCTGCAGAATTTCCCTTGGAATGGGCTCCCCTGGCTACCCCACCTGGTTCCACCTGGGCTTGGGAAGCCCCAGGTTTTGCAATCCCAGTGGATGGTGGAAGTGCGGAATCCGGATAGGAGATGGAGCTCCCGGTGCCTCAGAGCAGGCCCTGGAACTTTGGTCGTTTCTGTGGCCCAGATCCAGTGTGGTTTTTAGATTGGTTTTGGTTTTTCTGCAGTTCCCGAGCCCTGGGCGAGTGCTGTGACACCAGGCTGCAGCTTTCAGCAGCAGCAGCCCAGAAATGCTGGTTAATCACTAGTTTATTAGCTCGTGGCCTTGGGCAAACCTGAAATCATTAACAGCCCATTTGTTGGGCTAATGACTCTTTTTTACTAGATGTATAATTTAATATATGGTAACTTTCATGCTTAATTATGCTCTTCAAAGCTTCTTTTGAAGGAATTTATTTATCTGTGTGCATGTATATTAGAGGGTTGGGAGCTGGCTGGCTTTGCTTGCATGCTGCTCTGTGTTAAAATCTAGATAGTTTATGTAAGAAGATTTTAATTTAGATATGGGTATTTCCCCTGTTGCTTGTTCTTTCAATATTTTTATCTTTGAGCGCTTGAAAAATAAATAATGATGATTTACCAACAGGTTTAAAATGGCATCATTTCATGCCCCACTGTAGGTTGCTACATTGTTTTGGACAAGACGTAAACCCCAAGTCCTGATCAATAGGGCCATTGTGCCAGCAGCTTCCAAATGAATGCAAGTCTTGATCTCAGTGTCCTGGCTGTTTTCCAGCCTGGTTCACATTTTACTCAACAGCAAGTCCCACTTCTGTTCCCTCTAACCTCAGTGGGAACAGAGGCAGACCACTGCAGAGTGCTGCTAATCCCACGTGCCATTTGCATGCAGCACTTGTAAAGCACTCTGGGATCAGTTGGGATGAAAAAGGGCTGTGCATGTAAGATGTTTTTCATTGGCATCCCAAATCCGCTGCTCTGTCGGTGAAAGGAGGTTATGACTTTGTCCATCGGGATAATTTTTTTTTTTTTTTTGAGCGAGGCAGCTGATTGAGAAGGATAATAAAGATGAATTTGATTTTCTTTCTGTGAGCTCTAGTGTCCCCTTCATGGAGATTAAAAATTTCCCGGTGCTGTTTTCAGCTCCACAGAGCAAGTAAAAGCTAATCTCCTGCTTGGCTATACCCACACCGTTGCCGTCCACTAATAGGATCGCCATGCAGTTGTGACTTAACAGCCACTGGGAGAGGATAATCCTGTTTATTCGGTCATCCAAAACACTGATGAGCTGAGATAATCAGCGGGCTGGGAGCAGGGGAGGAGGAGGGATGAGGTTTGCTTTGCCGTGTGGTTCGTCTGGGCAGCCGCCGAGTGCCAGGGAATGGCTGGATCTCGTTGCAGAGCAGGGGAAGGGACTGAAAACATCGTCCCAACGGCAGCCCTGGAGAGCCAGCCTGATAAAACAACAGCCTTGGCAGTATCTGGCCCAGATGTTGTGCTCAACAATTCTAAATTGTTCTTTTTGTGACCGGTCTAATGTAGATGTACTCAGTGTCTGAGTGGCCACACGAGGCACTTTGTGCAAAGTGCTCTGGCTACCAGGTGGCAGAGACCGTGTGGGAATGGGTCATCTCCCCGTGTTCACTCACGCTGGGAAACCTACACCTACCTCGGACTTGGCTCCAAATTTACTAAAATTACAACTCTTGTTACGTTTTTGCTAGACATGAGGCACAGCTTTTTATAGGACACTGGATATTTGTCAGCAGCCACTGGATCTCTGGGAATGTAGGAGCAAATTCTGCAGAGCCCCTTCCAAGAAATAGGATCTGTAAGACTTTCCCCGGTGACCTAGAGCCTTGAAACTGGGCTGTGTAAAATCTCTTGATAGGGCACGGTAGTGAGCTTTCAAATGACTTTCTTTTCTTGTTCTTGTGATCATTAAAGCTTTCACACTTCGTATTATATCCCATTAATTCCCTGGCTCGGGTTTCTGTGAAAGGCCCCGTCTTGACTTTGATTTTATCTCAGTCCATGCGTGTTCAGCAGCCAATAGTTTCCTATTGAAGATATTTCAGTGTTTGCAACCTCAACTTTTACAGCTGGCACGAGCCACGGATTAACTTCAAATAGCGATGCTGGCTTTGAAGCCTCATTTTCTGTTCTCTGAGCTGCCCTGGTGCAGATGACAGGTTTATAGTTTGGGAAGCCAGTAGCAATGGCTGAGCTCACTGGTCTTTATAACTAAAGCGCTGTCATTAGGTGCAGCTCCTCACCATGGTGACACTGCAAATATTGAACACAAAGTGATTCATGGGACCCAATATAACGCTCGCTTTAATTAATATTTTACAAGATAACTTGCTTTATTTAACTTTTCAAACACGAGTGGGTTGGGAAGGACAGAATGTTGCTATGTTGAATTTATGGGCACTCATATTTGTGTGCTTGTTTTAAAAATTAAATTTAAAAAGTATTGTTTGTTTTCTCCTCTCCCTGCTGGCGGATGTTCAGGCCCTTGCAAGGCTCCAGGGGATTTTCTGCGTGTGAGTGTTGAATGATGAGCTCTGAAAAGTGATGTTCTTGCTCTCCTGCCCTCCTGCCTCCCTTTGTATTCCCATGCAGTCGCTGTGCCAGGGCTGTGTCCTTTCTGGAAGTGCTTTGGGATACCCTGAGCAGAGAGCACAGCGCTGTGACCCCACTGGTGCCCCCCGGCCATCAGACCCCTCAGACCTGAGGTTCAGCCACGTTTCCCTGAAGAAATGATGTTTTGGGTAAGTAACACCAGGTTCTTCACTAGGGCTGGCAGGAAGGAAAGGAATATGGCAATTGCAGAGCTTTGGGGCAATACAGGAAATTCATTGTTAGGAAATCAGCCCCAGGGTTGTACTTCTGAAGTGGAACACTGTGAGCGTATTCCAGGTTTCTATGCACTTTAATTGGAATTTATTTCACCTAAAAATCAATCTATAGACCAAGACAGAGGATGCATCAACCCATCTGCTTAAGTGCTGGCCACACCATCCTTAGCAGTGATGATATCCAGGGTCTTTCCCTCTGGATATGTCCTGATAATCTGAGAGATCTCAGCCATGGCCCCTCACAGCAGTGACACAATGCCCAGCACTGGGCAAGCTTGTGAGGCCAGCCCTCTGAAGAAACACTTTCTCAATGCTTAGGTTTATCTATAAATTTCCCTCTTACAACTAAGATTTCCTCTTGTAATTTTTACAACCATAACCGTAAATAAGCAAACAGTATAAAATCTGTTAAATCCACCAGCATTCTTCTGCAAGCAGGGAAAAAAAAATGCCCATTATTAACTCCTGTTTGCCACAAAGAAGTGCCCATTAGTGTGTGTCCAACCCCTTTATACAAAACTGAGAGCAATGAAGTCACTGACAGGGCTTTTATTTGTCTACGTTGAGTCCTGCAGGGATGGCAGAGGAAAAAAAAATCCTGCGTTAATAAAAGAATAAATTCCTCTTCACGTTAACATAAAATGCTTCTACAGTGATGAAAAGATTTGGGTTTGCTCCAGTGTGGTTTTCCCCGTGTGGTTGGTTTTTGCATTTCTTTCAACTTGCTCTCTGAAATCCATTTCCAGTCGGGTTTTTTTTTTCCCTCCCAAGTCTGACATATAGCGTGATGTTACAAATCCTGCCCTGTGACAGCTTGAGGAATATTTATATGTTTGGACAAAATATCTTCCCTTCCAAGTCTGTTTTAAATGCCATAGAAACGTCTTTACTCCCGAGGTTTTGTTTGTCATTGTCGGTTATTAAAAACCTCTGCCCAAGGTCAGCAGTGACACAACAATCCCGTGCAGGAGGCATTTTCAGGGATTTTGCATGGATGGCTTCAGGAAGTCAGGAAGGGGTGATGGAGAGGAGAGGAAGATGGAGATAAGACCTTTTTCTAGACTATTTGAAAGGTTTCTTTTTCTTTGCAGAGCGTGCAACCAGAAGTAACCACGAGGCAGGAGCTGGAAGCTCAAACTGTGCAGCACAAGCCTGGCCCAGCCTGGTGTCAGGGGACAGCTTCTGGTGAGCTTTGTTTCTTTCCCTGTCCTCCCAGCTGGGAATAGGCCATGATTTAAAACCAGTGTAGCATTAACTGCCCCATTACACACAGCAGAAAGCTGAGGGACTGAGCTCATCTGCCAGAACGAGTGTTTTAATGCTGCCCAAAGTTCAAATCAATCAAAAGGTCAAACTTGTTTAAGGCAGGGAGTGATAAGAGGGGTGATAGAAGCTTGGGAAGCTCGTTCCCACTTGATGGAATTAAGCCAGCCTGGCTTCAGGAAGATCTCCAGATGGGATGAGCCCTGGAGAGCAGTGACAGATGAGAAACTCAGGGTTGAGCCTCCCCTTGCTGGAGTCAGAAAATTCCCATTAAATGCAACAGAAGAAAAATAGACCCTGGTGAATGGGACTTCGGGTCATTCTCCTGGCAAGGCCTGCTCAGGAGACACCTCACAGTGCCTCGATGTTGGTGAAGTCTTTGGGCAGGTGATGGAATGGACTGGGAGAGGGAAAGGGGATTTTCAGCCTGAAAGGTTTGTCCCTGTGAAGGAGGAAGGACCGAGGTGACTTTTGTAGTCCAGAGTGCTCAGAGCAGCTGTGAAATGGCCGGTCCTGGTGGCATCTCTGCCAGCGTGGGCGTGGTGGGGTGTGCAGAACTTCTGGTCAAGTCTGAGGGAAGTGGCATCTTCAGTTTGTCCCCCTTGGGAGGGATGGGGGGAAGATGGAGCTCACACCTTGCTCGGTTGAGGATGGAACAGACCTTTTCCCTTTCCAAAGGCAGAGCTTTTCCCCCCTCAGTGTTTTCTTCTGTGCAGGGGAGAACATGGAAAACTTTTGTGTGGAAAACCCTCCCTCTGGTTCTGTGGGGGGCTGCTCAGCACCGTCAGCAGCTGTTTGGAAAACTCTTTCCACAGTTTGCAATGGCTGCTTTTTCAAGGGTCTGATGGCTTTGTTTAAAACAAACCAAAACAAAAAAAAAAAGAGAGAAGAAGAGGGAGTGAGGAACTTCTCAGAGTCTGCTCCTGCCATTTGAGTTATGATGGGGGACGTTGCTGGGGAGCCCATTAGCCTCTGTGGCACATGGCCATGCTTTCATAAGCTTGCAAGAGATGGAGTTTTTCTATATAGTTTTTTTTTTTTTTTTTTTTAGGTCAAAGAAAGCATTCTCCAAGGGCTGACTACAGAAAAAACCTTGGTCTTTTTGGCAGAATTCCCTGGTTCTTACACAGCCAGGGTTTTCTGTGCTCCGGCTCTGGTGTGTGACCCACGCTCTGAACACATCCAGGGCCAAACGAGGATCTTTTGACTCGGGGCTGAATCTGATCATCTTTCATCTATGGGAAAGATGCAAATAATTCTATTTATGTGGGTGAAGAAAGGTGGTATTTGGGATGAGCAAAGGTGGCTCGGGCCGCTGACCTGGCTCTAAGAGGAAGGATGGGTTGAGGACCAAGCCATGGACCTGCTGTATCAGTAAAGTCCAGCTCCAGACCGCTCAGCCTAGGAGGGCACCTGCCCATCCTCTCCCTCCAGCCCTCGGGGCCAGGTCTGTGCTGCTTTTCACCATTGGCCAAACCAGCAGCACTGCAACAGAGAACGGGGATTTCTCCGAGCTCTCGTTCGTGACACCAGATGTGCCTGTGCTTTTTTTCAAGCTCATTTGAATGTATGCGATGGACTTCTGGCTTTGAAAAATCATCAGTTACCAGATGTCTTTTAAATTGTCTGCTTTGCACAATCGTCCGTTACCAGATGTCTTTTAAATTGTAAACCTCTGTAGTCAGAGGTTAAAGCCGTGTCAAAACAGTCACTGATATGAATTCATATTGGACTTTAAATGCACTATGATTCCCTCCAACTCTTTCCCCTTAAAAGTCCTCTCACGGAAATTTTTTGGCTCACCCGAGATTTGCCACCCGCCCATCGCTAGAGATCCAGTGATAAATGCTTTTAATAATTAACAGTGGCAGGGGCTTTGTACCTCTGTCTCGTGAATATCTCACCTCTCAGACAGCAGAAATAAAAGCCTGTTGTACCAGGAAGAGAAATGATCTGGATGCTGGTGGAAGGTTCCTGCAGCTGCACAATCAGTGCAGATCTTGTACAACTGGAGTTGTTTGCAAGCAGGATTTTGTCCTGGGCCCAGTTTGGAGCTCAAGGCAGCTGGAGAAGCAGCGATGCTTGCAGGCTTCCTAAGGTAAAAGAGGTTTGGGGGCTGTGTGGGGCTGGGAAGAGGCCGTGCAAGTCAAAAGGACAAGTAGGTTGGGTGCGAGTTTCCTTCTTAATCCGACTCTCCAGGGTCTCATCCAGCCTCTGTGCTGGCTGCCAAAAGCTCAGACCGAGTGGCTATTTTGGGATACAGCAACACCAAGTGTTACTTCAGAGATGTTTGGAGAGAGATTTAATAAAATCAACTAATAAGGTTTGACGTGCTGAAGATTAGGAAAAGTCATTCCGAGCATCTGAGCTGACCTCAGGGGCGGGGAGGCTCAGGGGAGTCATGTGTGTCCTGGGGATGGATGCCCCCCTGGGATGGCTGGTGGGACAACAGCAGCTCACGTTTTCATGAAACCATCTCTGAACTGGGAGGGCAAACCAGCAGGGCAGCCTGGCACTGGGTATCGGCCTTAAAATTAAAAAAAAACAAGGAAAGGAAAAGGCAGCTCGAAGCTGGTGCGTGCTCTGGGGCTGGGAGCAGCCCCTCTCCCTGCAGCAGGCAGCTGGGGTGACTGCAGCAGTTGTCCCCATGTAAATCACCCTGTCCCCAGCCCAGGGGCTGGCCCTGGGCAGCGGGGTCCCCGCTCACAGCCGGGCACTGCCCTCGCGCTCGGTGCCAACCGCTCGGGGCTGTCAGCTTCTGGTTTTGTTTTGATGGTTTAGGGGTTTTTTTTTCTTTTTTGTCATAGGACCAGCCCAGAATAGAATCACGAGATGGGTGTTTATTACTTTCCAAATAATCTATAGCCTGGTTTTAGTGCTGACACCGTATGAAAGGCGGTGTCACCGCTGCGCTCATGTTTCCATGTGACACCACTGCTCGCTGTTTTTTCCCATTTCATAACTAATAAGTGAAGTGAGTTTGACAGCCTTGGTTTCAGCTTCAGCCTGTTGGTTCCCATGTCACAGATAGGCTCTGTTAGCAGCAAATTCTTGTCAGGAGAAGAGAATTACAGCTCAGGCTTGAAATGTGCTGGTGTTCAGTGCAAAGCTTTAAATTCTTGACCAAAGTTAGATAAAGCCAGCCCAAAGTGTGACGTTTGAAACACACTATCTATTTATCTTTTCCTCCTGACCAAAAATACCTAGAGTGGAAGTATGCTTCTTTGCATCCAAGCTGAGAACAGTTGAGCTCCTCTAAAAAAAAAAAAAGGATAAACGCAGCATTTTAAATATTCTGGGTTTTAAACTCTGTGCAACTGTCCATCTCCCTGGATGTGTGTGTGTTATCTGTATTGAAAGAAAAATATGTGTATAGACATATCTTTAAAGAGAAAAGAATGATTGGTTTTCAAGGTGTGGGAAGCTTCTTTAACTGGTAATGAGAAAAAAATGTTAGTTCTCCCCCAGTAGTCATTAATAGCTCCGAGCTCCAGCCTGAGTACAGATGGAGCTTTGATATGATCACACTTTTGCAGAGAGTATGTGCTGTATATCCTGCTGCTAATCCTGGGGTGGAAATCAGCTCCTCCTGACACCTGCTGCCAGGAGCTGACACAACTGATTTCAGCTGCAGCATTTGCAGCTTCCTGGGCTGGATTTTGGATTTGGGCATGTCCCCAGCTGGGCAAGTCAGTGCTGGGCACTTTCTTTGCCTGGTGCTGACATCCTCCCATGAAACCTCCCTCCAGAGCCACCATTCCGTGCTGCCCTCCAGGGTCCCCTTCAGCCCAACCATTCCTTGAAGCCCCGTTTCTCTCCGCTGGGTGGGGGCTGCTCCTCCCCTCCGGGCACACGAGAGGTTTGTGTTCAGACAATGTTTTTAGTTATGGTTTCCACCAGGATTCCACATCCACATCCCAGCTTGGAACAGCCTGTGAAATGCAGCAGCTTCTGGGGTCAGATGAGGAGCAAGTGCCTGTGGAGCCGGGAGCCCCAGGCCCTTAGGCTACATCTCTGGGCTTCTTTAGGGAATGCTGTTTCCAGAGTCTTCCTGGCTGTCTGGGGCTGCCAGGCTGCCGTAAAAACTGGAGTCAAACATAGATCCTGATGGTTTTGGCCTCTTTGCTAACATTTGGCAATCAGATCTTGTTATTGAAGAGTTTTCTAGAAGCTGAGTGGAAGACTGGAGGGGGTTTTGGAGGGGCTTTTTTGGTAACGGTTTGCTAAATTTATGGTTTAGATCTGAAGGGACCCTTAGCCTGACCTCTGGTATATAACAGAGAGTATTGAATTTCCTGCACTTAACTCCCACAGTCTATCCAAGAGCTGCCTGACCACAGTGCTTTCCTAGGGGAAAAAAATGCTCTTAAATGCACTCATTTCAGCATGATATAAATGTTTCTTGTCCCTGATAGGGAGGAATGGGATTTTCCAGAAAGCTCTGAGACAAAGAACTTCTGACCTAGGCTCTCCCTTGACCTCTTCCCTCTCCCCAAACAGCGCCCTGTGATCTGCTTGTCTCCTTTTGTGGTTGTGCTGGAGGTTAGAGAGACATTAAATGAGCTAAAGGGGCAGAGGGGGGAGAGGTGTCCATTTGGGAATGAAGAAGGCGCAGGCGTGTAACCCAACTCGGCAGCGACAGGGTTAATCTGACCTTGCCCCACTTTTGGGTGAGAAATTTTCAGCTCAAACCAGGTATTTATTACTCCACACAGATGTTTGCAGTGACATATGAGCCACCACTGCTGCTCTTTAGCACAAACCCTGTTGGGCCGGGCACTGCACTGGGGCAGAGCAAGAAGCTGTCCCTGCCCTGAAGAGGTCTCAGACTCACGAGGTAATTCCTTCTCT
Organism: Mohoua ochrocephala; assembly: GCA_013398855.1. Lineage (NCBI taxonomy): Eukaryota > Metazoa > Chordata > Aves > Passeriformes > Acanthizidae > Mohoua > Mohoua ochrocephala. The sequence goes on from VZTA01027640.1 coordinate 659,471, forward strand.
TTGTCCATTAATTTCCTCTCCCAGATTTAAAGTGCAATGACAAATAAATGATTTGAAGTAACCTCTTGAGATAGATGTGCTGCCAGCAGGCGCTGACCTGCCCGGGGTAATGGAAGGCTGGGGGATTCACAGATTTGGAAAGCTGCAGCGTGGCTTCGCTAAAATGACACAGATTAAGATATTCTAGAGATTATCTTCCAAAAACATGGTGGTCAAGGACTTAATGACTTAAATTGTGGTCAAATGTCTCCTTGTTATCAATTGTCTATTGCCAGTTAAACTGCATTAATAAAAGTCTCTTGATAAAAGCTGCCTTATCACCCGGAACTGAGATACCCAGCCTAATGTGCTCCAGCGAGGCTGGAGGAAATGCTCCTTTCATCAGCCAAGGAGACGAGGTGTCGCTTTCCTGAATTAGGCTGAGTCAAACGGATGGTCAGGCCCTCCAGAAAGAAGGAATTCCTTTCACCTTTTGTGTAAAAGGGCTGCTTTATCCATGTGTCAGAAAGGATTCTGGCTGTCTGGCAGGAGCTGAGAGTCCGAGCAAACACACCTTGCTGGCCGTTTGCAGTGGCTGGGGCTGGAGGCAGTGTCACTGCACCCTGAGGGGATGGCACAGCACTTCCCTCTGCCATAACCACTTACCTCCTTGGAGCAAATGGGCTGGAAATAGTATTTAACATTGTTGATGACAATTTTCCCAGATTTATTACCTGTTTTTTGTTCACTGTTTGGCTGCCTGCTCCCCTTCCATCTGCCAGCCCTGTAATCCACCTCCTCTTATCTCAGCACAGTTCTCTCCACCTCTTGCTCATTTTCATTTTATTGCCTAGCTAATCTCATCCTCCTGCTTTTCCTGACACTGCTCCCTCCTCCCCATCTGTGGAGATTAAATCACTGCTCCTTTTGTCTGATGCCACTCAACATTCCCCCATTTCACTCAGGCTTTGGGACGCTTCCAGGCACTTTTGCTGTTGTTGCACACATCCGTTTTCCTGGCACAAAAAGGCCCATCAGCATCTGATTCAACCAGTTCTCAGAGATGTCCTGAATCTGAAATGGAGCCGAGCTCAGCCTGCCCAGTGCAGCAGAGCCAGGTGTGTGTCTGGAACACCAGGACCATCAGCAGGGTGCTCGGGGCAGCTCTGCAGCGGTGACAGAGCCTGGCACCTGGACATTAGCTGAGAAAAATCCGGACCAAAGGCGTGGGCTAGGAAATCTCCAAGCTCTCAAAATGTGAAGTTCTGGAAGTGGTTTCTCATCTTGCTGGTGATGTATCAGTGCAGTCAACCATCTTCCCTATTTACAGCCCGTCAGTGTTCACGGCCTCAACAGTTTTATTCTAAACAGTGCTGAGAGTTTCTGAGGGTTTTGGGTCAAGCTTGAAGCAGCCTCCCTGTCCAAGGATGTTAAGTGCAGCCTGGTTTGGGGTCACAGCCATGGAGGGGGGGACACACTGGATTTTCATGCCACGTGTTTCTGGCACCCTTCCCCTTCCCGCAGTGCTGGAGACTCTTAGCAGTGCTTCCTCCACCTGTGTGACTGTGCAAGGCCACTGACTGCAGTGCTGCTCACGTGGGCTCAGAACTGGAACCAGCAGAGCCATTCACTCCCTGGCCAAGCCCCAGACTACTTCAAACTGAGTTTCAGGGACCACATTCCTTGACAGGACTCCTCGCAGCTGCCACTCGCTGTTCCTCCCTGCTGGGAGCACCCCAGTCTGTCTGCTGCCAGAACAAGTCCTAAAGTCTTGATTCAAATAATCCCACTCCCAATACATGGGAGATGGTCCCCTTAGCAAGGACTGCTGCTGTCTGGCCCTAATCACTGAGTTTAGATGTTCATTTTTATTCTGTTTGGGTTGTATCCCTTACCTTAATCTCAACTTGCAATGCCAACCATGGTGCATTTGCTGTATCTCCCCTCACTACCTTTATCTGCCAGCATGTTTTAAATTAGTTTAAAGAGTATGAGAGCTAAAAAGAAAAAAAAATCAACCAGGCAGCTTCAGATGAAAGCCAGCAGCATGCCTTTAAAAATAGAGCAGCAGCCCTGCGCGAGGTGCCGAGCAAGTGGGTGCACGGGCGGGGAGCTGCAGAGGCTCTGTTTAAACAGAAGGTAAATAAGTGGCTGGGGGAGCTGCAGTTCATCTTGTTCCCTTACGTGTTGCCCAGATAATGCAGCAGATCTTCGGGCAGGCTGGTTCTAAAAATGGACACAGCTCTTGGGTTTCACTGGGTGACGCTCAGGCTGCCGCTCTCCGGCCGTCTCCGGTGAAGCCTCCGTGGGAGCGGCGCGAGGGCACGCCGGGGAGATGGCATTTGGTGCTTCAAAACCAGCAGCGGTGCTCTGCTCTCGGCACTGGTGCTTTACGAAGAAGACTTTTGCAGTGAGGGTTGTGTGACTTTATGCCGTGGTGCCTAATGCAAAAGTTGCTGCCTGTAAATCCCTGGGGTCAGACAGTGTTTGGTTAAAATTCCCTTTCCTGCTGTGGTTGACCTGTGAAAACAGCAATCATCTGACAGTGACAGCAGCACTTAATTAGTAATTCAGGATTAAAGTGGGCTGTCCAGTGAGTAATTTCACAGGAGCAGAGTTTAGGATTGAAGCTAGTTTAATATAACAATTGTCTTGAAAGCCTCCTTGGCATTTTAATGGTGTTTTCCTTTGGTCTAAATATATATGAGAAGCTGAGAGGATGTTTAAATCTGAGCAGGGTATAAAAGGGACCAAGAGAAAGACTGAAAGGTCTTGTCCAAACTCCACCCACTTGTGTGAGCCACTGGTTTCCCTAGGACAGGACATCTTGCCAGAGAGCTCCACCTTTCACCATTCCTCTCACTGCCCCAGGATGAGCGTTAGCATCTTTACCTTCTTTGTCACCCTCCTCTCTCCTGCCTTGTTGAGCTCAGCTCAGCTGTGCAAAGGACGAGTATTTGTTACCCTTCAGTGGCTGCAGCAATGGCCAACCAGCCCTTCCCCGCTCCCACGGAGACTGTGTTTGGATTGAGCATATGTTGCTCACTGGAATGGAGAATTCTCCATTTCTTTCTAAATGAGCTTTCTCAGGCTGTCCCTGTTCAGAAAATTCAGGAGAGAAAGGGCAGCAGTGCCCCTTGGCCAGACCATGGCAAGAACTTCTGTTCTCCTGCAGGAGAAGGCAGAGTGCAGCCTTCCTCATGGCAATAGAGCGATCCTCTGTTGGGTGAATTGTTGCTTACAAGGTTAATTAGCTGTAGAAAATGAGCTAGAATACTTGGGAGCAATGAATCATAATGAGTCGTTATATCTGAGGAGTGACAAATTAAATTCATGCGTGTTTTGGACTACTTGTTTTAGTCAGAATGGAAAATAGAGCTATGCTTTCTTCTGCTGTTCTGCTTTCGTGTCGAGACGTCAGGAGATAAATCAATATGGCCAGCGCTTGTAAAGTCTGGCAGTGCTTGATTGCACAATGTTTAATCTCTCTCCTGGGTCCTCGAGCTGGGCTAGGAGCGGGAGCTCCTCTGGAATCAATACTTTTGCCTCCACCTTCAACAAGAGGGATTTTGAGCCATAACTGGGAAAGCATGAAGCTTCTCCTAAGCTAAAAGAGGAAAAGAAACAAAGTTGTGTTGTCCTGATACCACGAATGGTGGTGTCCTCTGGCAGCTCTGACTGAGGTGTAGCACCCTCACCTAGAGAAGTACATTAAATTATGGCTCCAGTTCCCACACCAAGGAGAGTCAAGGGATCTATTGGTAGCAAGATTCGTGAGATCCTTCAGCTCCTGCTGTCCCCAGAAGAATCTCTGGAGTTTTTCTGTGGAATTAGACCCAGCAACATAGCAAGCTAAGGAGCAGGCAGACATTGTAACCCCTGAAATACCTGGAAAGTGAGGATAAGCAAGCTGCTCCGACCTGGAAGGTAGCTGCTGGAGTCTCAGTGTAAGAGGAAGGACACTGTGAAAAAGAGGATCTTGATGAGAAGAATTCACTCTCAGTCCCCTTCAAGAATCATAGCGTGTCCCCGGGTGAGCTGAAGCCTGGCACGAGCTGCTGTGCTTGATTTGGGTTTTCTGGTGTGGTACCAAGGTTCAGTGGGTTCAAGGCTGGGGGAGCTGTGAGCAGTGGGAGGATTTGAGTTCACAGCCTTCCTTTTAAATAGCTCCGAGGTTCCGGGAGGGCAAGTGGGACTGCTGCAGTGATTAAGTTCTTTGCTGGATTGATGCCTCTGGAAGTGTTTGGAGAGATTTGACAAATCTTTCTGTCTGTTGAAGGTTCCCATGGCTTTGGCTGTTTGTCACCGCTGGGAGAGGAGATCTTTCTCCTTCACAGAACAAAGAGCACTTCGGGGTTCAAAGACAGAGGGTAACAACTGGCATTTAGTGTTGCTCCTAATTACGTGTCAAAACTTAATATAAGTTAGGCCCAAATGAGTGCGTTTCTCCAGATGTTTTCACAGTTGCCCTGCCTGCAGCCCCATGGGTTATGTTCTGAGTTTTTAAGCGCTCATTTTGGTTCTTCTCATCTCCACTGATGTGGTTGGTCCTGGCGTGGTCAGGTGCAAACTCCCACTTACTCAACTCTTGAAAGGCATCACTGACACAAAGTGGAAAGTTCTCCTTGGGGTGCAGAGCTCTTCCAGGAGGCAGCCAGTGGGGTGACTGCTTACAGACCTGGCCCTGTGCTTGGAGGTGTGGATCCATATACAGTATCTTCTGTGAAAGCAGCTATTCTTGCTCTTGCCAAGCTGCTCTGAAGACCCATACAATGATGTTAATTGTAACCCACAAGCTGGCTCTTATCTTTGAATTGTTTTTCTCTGACAATTTTAAGAAGAGCTCGGCATGTTCTCAGTAGGAGCTGATAGATGCTGAGCACTTCTGAAACCCTGCCAACTTCATTTAGGTTCCTAAATGGGAACTGAGTGCTTTTGAACATATGATCCTAAGGGTGCATTTCATAACTCTACAGCTCTGTCCATATCATTTCTTTCCTCTCTCCCTGTCCCCAGAAAACTCCTGGCAGGAGCAATAACACCAAGAGCACCAGGCGAGTAAGGGCTTGAGTGATGTCTCAGTTAAGATGTCAGCTCAAGCCACACTGAGCAGAATTAAGTAACAGCAGTTGAAAGGTTCCTGTCTGCAGTAAGGTCCCCACCATCGCTACCAGCAGTATGGATGTATTTGAGATAGCTGTAATGGATTTTATATATGCATATGAAAACAACAATCTAGTGCAAATTCTGCCTTGTTTTTCAGAGTGTTTCATTCCATGTTTCAGGCCACGTACACTGTGCTCGACAATGTTCTGACTCTCAATTTCAGGATTCAGATTTTCTCCAAAGCAGGTTCTTGGGGCAGATATAATGAATATTTTGCAGTGTTCGTGGGGCAGAGGAGGAGGGCAGACAGGCGTTTATCTGAAGCTTTTCCAGCAGAGTTAGTGCACGGACAGCATCTGTTTTGGTGCTGTGAGGCTGACATCCTCTCCCCGCAGACTTGGCAGCGAGCGGAAGGACCACATGTCAAAAAATCTGGGGGGCCCGAGCGCTGTGGACAAAAGTATGGCAAAGAATTTAAACATCAGTGAGTGGAGTGATGCTGGAGGGCTGGCGGGGAGCGATTAGCACAGTGCTCTGGAATGTGGCGTTTCAATAGCGCTCCAGAAGGCTCTGCAGCCCCATTGACTTCTGCAGCGTCAGGACAGAGCCCCTGCGCTCCGGCTTTTGCCGCTGGGAGCGGGAACGTGCGGGGCCGGGAGCGCAGCAATCGCAGAGCTCCCCGCTCTGCTCACCCCGCCCCTCTCCTGCCCAGGGGGGTTTCCTTTTCTCCACAGGAATCAGGTGCACAAGAGGGGCACTGCCAGAACCCCCCTGACAGTCTGCAGCAGGGTCAGCTGTTTGTTTGCCCCGGGCCAATGCACTAAGAGCCACCTGTGGCCATGATCCAGCTGTTGCCAGCTGTGCAGTGGGGTGGTGCATGGGGTGGGGTTTGCATGTTTGAATCACGTGTGTCAATGTGGAGTTTGGATGGTTTTTTCCACTGGTTTTGGTCTCTTTGGGAGAGCACCCAGTGGGACTAAGCTTGTGTCTGTGGTTGCATTCACTCACTTCATTTTGTTTTCTTTATATTTTCCTTTTCTTTTCCTCCCGCTTCAGGTTTCTAGGTATACAAATCAAAGAGTTAAAAATAAAGCTGGGTGGAAGGCCTGGCTGATGTGGACACATACATTTCTAGTTGAGGTGGGAGAAGAACGCACTCATTCAAGCCCTCATCTAGGGCAGGGAATTCCCTGGCTTTTGTCTAAATATGGCATGCGGGAGCGGAGCGCAGGCAATGCAATGCTTCACTGAGTATTGTTTAAAAGGGAGCTTGGCACTGGCCAGCAAGTAGGATTCTTGTGAAAACATGGCACAAGGAGTTGTTTGACAGATTCTGACATAGCAAAGTCTTTACAAGAGGGGGGAAAAAAAAAAAAGAAAAAGGAAAAAAAAGAGAGAAACTGCAGAGTGCATGAAGCCAAAAACATATTGTCTGCCTAGGAAGATTGCAGAATAAAAGGTGCTTTGCACTGAGTCATACCCTGCATGCTCTGTGGGTCTGATCCTATCAGGGATCCATGGCACTGAGTTAAAAATCCACTCCTAAATGATTGCCTCTCTCATCCAGGAGAGGTGATGAAGAAGAGCGAGAGCTGGGGAAGAAACTGCCATGGCTTGAACCCACTGGCCAGAGTCTCTGTCCCAGACTTGCCAGGTTGGATGGACCTGTCCTTTGCCATCCCGTGTTCCACCCTGCAGGCAGTGGCATTTCACCAGCAGATCTTTGGATGCAGCTCTCAGTCCCAAGCAATCCTGTGGTCTGTGTAGGTGTCTCCTTTTTGCAAAGCTTATGCTGAGTTGTGGCTTTGAACACCTATTGCAGCAGCGGTCCCTGCCTGCAAGGAAACCCTTCTCCCTCTGCCTCTGCTGCATCTGGACCATGAAGGCCTTTGGACATCTCAGCAATGGAGGATTTTGTCTCCAAAATTCCTGGTCTGTTTTTGAAATGTGGCCACTACGTGAGAGAAAACTTCTCCGGAACTCAGCACTTCTGGAGGTCTCGGATGAGGACATGCCACTCAATGATTCTACTACTGACAGCAGCTACTGAACAGTGTGTGTAGCTCATACAGAGGAGGACTTGGCTCAGCCTTCCCTAAATTTGCCTTGAATGCAACATCCACGCTTGATCATAGCTGGAGCTTCCTCTCATCAAAGGTAAGTCACTCTTCCTCTGGTTGGCTGTCTGGATGGTGTCTTGCAATGTAAACTGGAATCATAGGAGCAGTCTGTAATTAGCACATACCCTCAGGCAGTTTTGTTGTTCCTGAAATGCAAGGCCTGGGTTGTTCTGCTGCAATAGGATGGGTTTGGTGGGAGCTTGAACTGCTCTGTGTTTGTACTTGTGTTAGTGAAAGCTGTTCCCTGAGACTGGTCTGCTGTGGATCAGAAACCAGGAGTCCAGATCCACTCCTGTGGGCATCTTCCAGTGAAACCAAAGGTTAATCCAGCACATGTGTTGCCCATGAGATGCACTCCATGGCAAAGCAACAAAGCCCAGGAGTTTCTGTGTCATCTTAGCAAAGCTTGAGGGAGAGCAAAGGCATGGGAGCGCTCCCCCACCCTTCTCGAGCATTTCAGTTGATGTTGCTAATTGAAGTGGAGCTGCTGCAAATATTTCAGAAAGCAAATATTTGGTGTCCCCATCCAGCAGAAAATAAGTAGAAGAACCAACCGCCTGCCACTCACTTGGTCACCTCAACAAAAACAGGCTGGGGCTGAGAATCAATAGCAACGACGCTGAGCTTTTGTGGTGAGTTCTCTCTGAACAAGAGCTGTGCTGGGAGAGCAAACAACACCTGGAGGAGCTGGGCACGGGCTGAAAGGGAGCAGGGATGGTGGGCAGAGGCTGTTTGTGCTCCAGGGTGGGGCTCTGGCACGGGCAGGAGGAGGAGGATGCCTCCATCAGCCCCTGGCAATGCGGGAGGAGAGTGGGTGAGTGCCCGCCTTGCCCTGCCCCGACTGGACGGGCAGCGGCTCCTCTGTGCCTGCCAGGACAAAAGCCCTGGAGTGGAACTGCCCCCAGCCCCTCCTGCTCTTGGCTGGGGTGGGGTCACACCAGAGGACAGATGCCAGGGCTGTCACCGGGCACTGGGAAATCGCTGGTCTGGCGGAGGCAGCAGATCCGTCAGCACTCACACCTCTGCCCAAGCTGAATTCCCCAAGGAAACCAGTGTCCCTGTGCCCTAACTGGGCAGCAGGAGGGTGGCATGTTACCCACTCTGGCTGGGCCCAAATACCCAATGTCCAAGTGATCTGCGTTTGGGTGCTGGGTTGGTTTTTTTTTAATCTTATTTTTTTTGTTGTTGTTCTTAGCCTTCTAAAAACAAACTTCGGATTCGTCAGCTGGAAGTGATCTCATCGCGTTACAGATTTGCTTTCCTGGGAAACTAAACCCTTCTGGTGTAATGATGGGAAAGTCTCACCTTCCCTTTTTTTATATTCCTTTAACCAAGGTTCTATTGAAATTAGCTTGGCAGGCCAAGAGCTCAGAAGCAAAGACACAAAAGAAAATCCTTTGTTACCGTTAGGTTTTTTATTCTGTTTATTTTCTTACCCATCTCATGATTTTGGGGAGATGGCAAGTGATTTTTGAGTATTTATTGACACATATCCAGATCTGCAGAGAAGGACACCTTTTGCTAATACAGTAGTCTGTTTGTCCCGCTGCCAGCAAAAAAACAGAGGCAAACCCCAATAATTAATTATTGCAATGTCTTTTGTAGTTTCCTTTGAGCTGCAACGCTGTCTGCTCACTGCTACTCTTTTTTCTGCCTCTTACAAATTCCTTGCACAAGTCAGCTCAGCTAACCCAGTGCAGTATCACTGTGCTCAAGTGAGGATGGGCTTGGCTCCTCTTCAAAGAGAGGTTTTATCGAGTGTTTGGTGTGATGTGACAAAGCAGGGAAGTGTGCCACGGATGTGGTGCTTCCAAATCCCCTCCTTCTACCTTGATTAAACTTGAGGGCAATTTCCCTTGCCAGGGTGATGAGCACTGCCAATGTGCATCTTGTTTACAGCTGTGCTCAGTTTTCGACGTCGCTTTCCCATTTTGCACTGGGACAAAAAGCTTCTGCTTTACGCCCTGGATAAAATCCATTTAAAATACCAAGTTTCTCATATTTTGCCCCAGGAGCCGTGGGGTTCAGAACGCTGTGTTTCAGGCTGGCACAGTTGCCCACGTGTGCAAAGTGATGCCCGGGCCCCAGGAGACCTGCAAGGTCTCGCTGTCAGTGCAGGGAAGCTTTGGATGGGGCCAGTAGAAACTGAAAAGATTTATGCTGGGACTATTTTATTGTGCTTGGAACAAGCATTTACTGTCTGGTGTGAGTGGGCTTTAGACGCTGCTGTAAATTCCAGCTGAAAATTTCACAGTGTTTGCCCTATTCCGTTCTGCCCTATTTTATTTTCCGTGTTTCATTTTCATTTCTAGATTCTGCTTTATTCTGAATTCGGATAAATTTAGATCATGAAATCAAAGTTTTATCTAAAAGAAAAGACCAAACTAAACAACCACACCACATTTTGGCAAAAAATATTTGGGAAAACATTTTTATTTTACCAATTTCCCAGTGGCCTATAGCAGTCTTTCTAAAAACAGATGCATCTAACTAGTGTTACTTAAAAATATCCTATTTCTTTTTTCTCTCTGTTTTTTTTTTTTCTTCCTTCACAAGAACCAGGCCAGATTTCAGAGAAACTTTAACAGGAAAAAAGCACATCAGCACCCTGAGATATTTCCATGTTTGGCTTTGAATCTGTCAGTTTTACGTGGAGGAAAAAAAATGTTGTGAGTTTTCTAGTTCAGAGACTTTGTAGTTTGGTGGTTTTGCCTTGCAGGTCGGGCAGAACGCACTGAGGACAGGAGGACTTTTCTCCCTGGTCATTCCTGCCTCTGCCCTGTGTTTCACCCATCACTCTGTGCCCTGGCAGCCTGCTGGCTTCCTCCTTTTTTTCTCTGGATAACCTTCTTCCCTCTTTTTTGGGACTAAAACGACATGAAAGCCTGTTTCAGTTGATGATGAGACGATGCTGAACTTTGTCGAGGACTCCCTGGTGGCCTCTGAAGCCATGGGTGGGCAATGGTGGGACAGCAGACCCAGCTCCTTGTTGCACTTGGCTCTGTGCTGTGATTCCAGGACCGGCACGGGATTCCACTTGGCACGGTCCTGGCAGGGGTGGCCCTGCAGGCAGAGCCAGGGCAAGGCTCCCACAAGCTGTTCCCATTCCTGCCCAGCACGGATGCAGCAGCCCACCTGTTCTCCTCTGTGCTGGAATATCAGCCGGAGCCGTGGCTCTGTTGTTTCAGGCTGCAAGGGGTGATTTTTAATCCCTCTATTCAGAGTGTTTCGAGGAACAGGAGGAGAAGCATATGGTATATGCTCACCTCGGCTCCCAGGAGGTGTGGGGGAGTGTCCCAGCAGCTGCTGGGGTGATCCCTGTCCTTCTGGCCACAGCCAGGTCCGAAAGGTGTGCTCAGGGTGCCTGGGCATCACCCCACGAGCAGGTGAGCTCCACGAGCAGGTGGTGTCCCTCCCTCCCCTCTGCAGCCTACATTAGGGCATGGACAAGGGCATGGCAGGGCAGAGCAGCTGGAGGAGGGACTCCATCCTCTCCTGGTTTTCCTTTGGTTGGATCAGCTCCGCAGCAGGGCTGGGAGCACCTCAAAGGCACAGGTTCTCCCTCCACAGTCACACTGGGGCTTTCGGGGTATGGGTGCCTTGGATGTTTGGATGTTTGTTGGATTGAGGACTCACGTTTGACCAAAGCGGGTCTCTGGTGAGATCTGGATGCAGCTTTGGCCTCAAAGCACACGAGATATCTGCAGCAGTGGAGCGGGGGGAGCAGGCTCAGTGTTCAGCTGAGACCTGCCTCCTGCCTCCTGCACCTTCCCACGTCTGCCCTTGTCACCAGATCTCCAGCACAGCAATCCACGATGTCCTGTCATTGCTCATTGCCTGACCCTCGTGCTGACCCAGCTGCAGCCAACAGGAGCACTGTCGATGGCAGAGCTGGCACCTCCTCTTCTCCCTTCCCTTGTTCCCTCCTGTGTCCCCTCCTGCCCACCCTGCTCTCGCTGCTTCGCCTGCTCTGGGCACCATCTGCTGGGTTTGGGGCTGTCTCATCTCACCAACTGTCGTTTGTCCTGGCTGTGGGGGAAATGTACTCACGTTTTGCATCAAAGGACCCCTCAACCCCTCTCTTTGTGGACCAGCCGGGCTGTCGGAGAGGAGCCAAGCAGTTGGCACTCAGTAAGCAACGAGCATTAATAAAAGCATTACAGTGAGGTTAGAGCCTCATTAAAGTACTGCTAACGAACCGTCTGCCTTCCAGAAGTACGAAATTTTAGCTAACGCTTCCTCCTTCTAATTTTATGTATATTTAAATCTTTCTGGGCAGGCAATATTCATTTCTCCAGGCTGCTACAGCATAAACAAAGCCCATTTCAGAGGAGCTGCTCTGGAAGTGCCTTTGGGTGCCGTCTTTAGTCCTGCAGCCTCATGAGACACGGTGCAGAACCTCCGGGCAGCCCCTCTGGGTGGTCACGGCAGTGTCCTGGAGCTCACCGGACACAAACCCCAGCGCTCCGGGGTGCACAGCAGCACTGGGGGCTGTGGGATGAAGGGAGGCTCCGGACACACCTCTGCCCCCCGCTCCCAGCCCTGCCACTGCTGCTGGCACCCTTTGCCAGGTGTGTTTTGGGGGACAGAGATCCCGAGGTCCACAAGCAGCACCTGAGCTTTGCTGGTGGAGATGGCCGGGCTGGGGGCTGGCACTGATGTCCCCCAGGAGCCAGCAAGGATCGGTACAGGAGGGGGTTTGCCCTGGCTGTCTCTCCAGCCTCCTCAGCACCCTCAGGGCCGGCTCCAGGTGGTGCTCCCGGCTCCCCACGCTCCCCCCCGGGCTGCGGCAGACACCCGACTGCCCGCGGAGCCCCATTGTGAAGCAAATTAATTCTGCCCTGCGCCGGGGAATAGCCGCGCTCTCGGGAAGGCTTGGCAGCGGCAGTGAGGAAAGCAGCTGCTCCGAGACTCACAGCCCCTTTTTATTCCGTTTGCCTGGTTTTTAGCAGCATGTGAGGGGCACGTGAGCGGCAGCATCTCCCCGGCCGGAGTGCTGGGATGGGTGAGCTCGGAGCTTCTCCTCCTCGGCCTCCTCCTCTCACCTCAGACAGGTTTTTATTCTCCTGCTCACTTTGAAGCAAACGCAGTGGTTTCCCTGTCAAAGGACAGTTTTCGATGGATTCATCTATTTCTTTTACCTTACGGGGTAAACATGGTGGTTTTGACAATAAATGCCATTTTCTGGAATGTGAACAAGCAGTCCAAATGGCTTCTGCTGGGTGTAGCAGCCTGTTTGGAGGGTCTGCCCTGGGGGAGAGGGGTGTCATGAGAGTAAATTCGGGGTTACACTGTTTGTGTGTTGCAGAGACTCTCAGAGCTCGATGCAGCTGCAGGTTTGTGCTGAGGATGTTCCCCCACTGCTTTCCCGAATCTTGTGGGTTAGAGGGGCTGCACGGGCAATCTTGGGTGTCCTGCCTGGGGCTGGGGGATGTCCACAGCCTGGGGGAGTTCATGTCTCACTGCAAAATTTCCTCTTCATTTCAGACATTACGACACAGATTTTCCCGTTGCAAAGGCCCCAGCTCTGCAGACGGGCACTACCCTCACTGCAGGAGAATTAGTAGGATGTCTTGGGGCAAAGGTAAAACTAAAGTACATCAGTAAATGTTTGCAGGATCAGGACCTTATTCAGGCATAAATCAGGTAGCTCCAGCCAACAATAGAATTACCTAAGTATAAAATCCCATGTAAGCCAGTAAGATCAGCTCCAAACCTGCTATGAATTTGCTTTTTGTTTCCATGCCAAGAATATATCACTTCTAACTGCTGCAATCGGGGCTGGTTCTTTCAGAGGTTTTTTTAAGTGCTTTTGGGCACGTTTATTTCCCGTCCCCAGCAGATCCACGCAGAGCCTGACCCTCCTTCCCTGGGGCATGTCCCAGCCTGCTTCGCCCACAATAAATCGTCGCTATCAGAGAATATTTTTTTTTTTCTTTCCTGGCCGTTTTTTGTTGCTGCATTCGGTAAACAAAGGGACAGCAGTGACGATCCAAACCCATTCTTTTTTATTTGCCTGGGAACAGAGTCAACTATTTGTTGGTCTTTTGTTGCTGTTTTTGTTCTCTTTTCAGCCAGGGACCGTTGAAACGGCCGCTGGTACCTGTGGGGAGCACGTCCTGGTGCTGCAGGATTTGTCACCTGGTGGCACTGGGTCAGGGAGGGGACAGAGAGGAGGGTGCACTGTTTCGAGATGCCCAAGAGAAGAAGTCTGGTGGTGCTTGTGCCTGGTTGAGCCAGGATGAGACCGGTTCTTGGGAATGAGCTTCTCAAAACACCTGGGAGAAGGAAGGCAGGGAGAGATGGAAGCGAGAGAAGGAAGCTGGAGGCTCTTTTAGCCTGAGGGCAAACTTCTCCTGGCCTCTGCATCGCTGGGGCCTGTGCAGCAGTGAAGGCAGTGAAGGCAGTGAAGGCAGCTCCCAGGCTAGTCTCTTCCTAGCAGACACCAGGAGAAACACCCTGGCTCCCACTACCATCCCCACCTGTGCCTCTAACCCACAACAGGGGTTGTTTTTTAACCCAAAAACCCAGGCAGAGCTTCCCCTTCTCCATTCCACTGGGACACAGCAGTCCCTGGGACAGCACCGTGAGGAATAGGAATGCATTTTCCCTGTTTTGGGCACTGGCGTGGGTTGGGGACACCCTGGTGCCATCAGAGCCATTTGTCACCCCTGGGCACTCTGGAACAGGGTGGGGGGAGCTGCTCTGCTGCCTCTGCCAGGCATAACTCCTGTGCTGCAAACCAAATCCTGCAGAGGAACATCCCCGGGAGCCATATGGTGTCCCTGAGGCTTTGATGGAGTTGAGCAGCCCAGCAGGTTGGACTGTGAGCCGTGGTGAGCCCGGGGGACCTGTCCTGCCCTGCTCGGAGCTGCCAGCCCGGGTGTTCACAGGTGTGTTGGTGTCTCCTGCCAGTGCCCGGTGGAGCTGCTGAGATTGGGGGGTTTGCACATAAAGGAGGATGGTTTTGTGGTGAAGTGGTGCAAGTGGAGAGAGCAGCATCTCAGGGTGATGTTTGAAACACCCCTCGGACAGCAGGTGGGTGGGGGGAGCTTGGGGACACAGAGTTTGCTCTGAGCCTGTGCCAGGAAAGCCACGATTCAAACCCCTTCTCAGGGCTGAGAGCAGCACCCCCAAACCATGGACTGCTGGAGAGGCCTGCCCTGAGCTCTGCTCCTTCAGCAGGGATCAACAGTCCTGCAGCGCACAGGAGGAGGGGTACACATGGGTCCAGCCTGCTGGGGTCCACCCAAACAAGTCCCAAACCCACGGAGGTAAGAAAAATGACCCAGGAGAATTTCTCTGGGGTTTTACCTTGCACCTCACTTTGCGATGCTCCGAGTTTGCTGTGGAAAGGCACAGCCCAGGCTGGTTGAATCTCAAACCTTATATGAAGCATTTGCTGCCTGGTCTCCAGGAGTTGTGAAAAGCACCTCCCATGCTGGGAAACACAGGCTGGAGGAGGGATGTGTGCCCTCCACCTGGAGCTGTGTGGGCTGCAGTGACTCACTGATATCAAGGGACTGCCCAGAAAGCACCTGTGGATGTTTAATGTTGCAAAGGCTTCTGGAGGTTTGCTCTATAATTATAATCATGTAAAAAAAAAGCCAGATTTCCGAGGTTACTCTAAAAGAAAAAGGGAGGGATGATTGTTTCTGACTGGTCATGGATTAATTTTTTAATTGTGTACCCACAATGTGTTGTCATGCAAAAAAAATCTAACCTTTACAAAAACCCATTTCAAAATGAGTAACTGCAACATTTTTTCAGTCATTGTCTAAGAAGGCTGTAGCAGGACTGCTGGGACTTCTCTTCTCCCCAGAATGGTATTCTGGAATAATTAATGGGGCATTTGGACTCTGATAGCATTTGCTTCCATCCAGTTTCTCATGAAAGCCCTCCTGATGCCTCTCAGAGCTTCATGAAGGTACGTGAGCTTTACTCCCCCTCTTCCTCCCTCCCAGAAGGAGAATGGGAACTGGAAAATTCCTCCAGTTTCTTGGCAGAGAGGCTGAGGTGATGTGGTTCTGCACAAAGCACGGGCTCTGGCAGCAGTTTTATCTTCTTGCTGGGCTGGAAATCGTGACCTCAGCCATTGCAGCAGGTGTTCTCTGGAACGTTCTGCAAGGAAATTGGTTTAAATAGCAATAGAGTAATTTATCCATCTGAACTAGCAAAGTGTTAATCTGTCTCAGGGGTGAAACAAAAATTCTGTGGAACTTCCAGGGCTTTGCTTGGTTTTTCTGCACCCAAACAGGCTCTCAGAGCTGAGCCTTGTGCTTGTCCATCACTGCCTGGAGAATGCCCAGCACAGAGAAGCCGTTTCTGCTGATAACGGGAAAGTCAGTGTTTGGTCCTGCTGTCAACAGGTTTTAGCTTGGAGAGAAACCTCCACTAATCAGTTGCTTTGTGGCATTTTTACAGCAAGATAAAAGATGCCTGGAATTATTTGCTGGTCACAAAACAAATGTTTTACTGGTGAAATGTTCCAGAGGCTGTTTAGAGTCTTGGTTGACAAAAGTGCCAAAAAACTTACAACCCTCTCTCCATGCCCTCCCCTCCCCAGATTCAGGGCTGAGATGGGAGATGGAGATGATGGAGATGGAGATGGAGATGGAGATAAAGATGGAGATGGAGCCACCTCGTGCAGGAGTTGCTGGGGTCACCCGGGGTTGAAGTGTGGGGAGAAGCTCATTTGTTATGCAAATGTCTGCTTGAGCCTGGCGTAGACAGTGGAAAGCTCAAATTATTTTAAGCAGAGGACAAAAGTTGTCTCCATCCCCCTATCATCTTGGATCCTTGAAAAAACAAAAAAACCCAGAAACCTCTGTGTGAACCATCTGACAATGATCAGCACTCGGCTTTTCTGGCAAGGGCTGGGCGTGCACAGGCGCATGGAAATAGAACAATTAAGGGAAAAAACGGTATTGGAAGCAGTCGGGCTTTACGTTGTCTTGATGACAGCATGAAGTGATCATCCTCCAGCCTTATCTCCATGAGCCTGCCAGGGACAGCAGAGCTGCAGGGCTGGGGGGCTCTCCCTGGGTGACACACAGAGGTGCTTCTTTGCTGCCTGCCCTGTCGAGGGCTGCAGCTCAGCTCGGGCTCTCTGGGCAAGGAGAGGAGCGAGGGTGGCTGTTTCGGATGCAGGAAGCCCTTTCAGGCTAAAAGTTCGAGCTGGGAGGCTGGCCCATGGCGGGGAGGCACCCGTGCATGGCAGCGGCCTTCCTGCGCTGGCCGGCGGCTGGAGCTCCCCGGCCACCTGCCCGCAGCTTTGCATGAGCAGATGTGCATTTCAGGCTGCTAAGAAAATCCTGTCAGTATTTACATAGCGTCCAGGGGCACCAAGGGGACAAAGCTGAGCCTTCCCCACGTGGGCAGTGATGCCGTGCTGCCATTTCCATGGGGAAAGCCAAACCCGTGCCGTGTGCTCTGGCAGCACAGGCTGGGTAAGGCAGTGGTGCTGCCTGTACTCTGCCCACAGGGAGCTGTGGTAAAACCCCGTTTTCCAGACAGGTTAGATCCCTCCAGAGCGGCCGTCCCCTGAGCTGAGCTCTCCCCGGGCCTCAGCATCCTTGTGCCCCATGAGAAGGCCCAGTGGGCCGCTGCACTCTGGCGTGCAGAGGGCTAGGGATCAATCAGCTTTTAAAAAGGGGCTTCGGACAAGCCCTTGATTTGCTCTGGAAAGACTTCCACAGGTTCTGCAGCCCTCTGGTCAAATGGGGGTGCAGCCTCTCCGCCTCACCGGGTGCTGGCACAATCTGGCCCCCGCTGAGGGACCCTCCCTCTCTCCATGCAGCACATGTCCCACAGGGTCACTTCCAGTGATTCCTGCATGAGGTTTCCTCACAGCCCTGTCCCAAACACATCGGGGCTATGAGCTGTGCTGCATCACTGCTCCCCACAGCACGTGGGTCCCTGGGGCTTTGCTGGTGTCTCTGAGGGAGTGCAGCGAGGCCATGGAGGCTGGGAAAAACCCTTAGCAAGTCTAAACAACCCCCCAAAAGCCCCATCCAGCTCTCAGAGTCGAGTTCGAGTCGATGCGGGCTCTGCTGGCTCCTCAGCTAAGGGCCTCTAGCACCCCAGGATCCCTTTGGCACAGGTGACATCCCCGTGAGCTCGGGACTCGCTTGTCCCCAGCCTGGCTCTGTCCTGTGGCACACAGGGGGAACCAGAAGCACTTGGCCACTCTGTGAGGCCCTGCCTTCACACGTGTACCATGTGTGGTGGGGAGGGGAAGAGCCACCATGCCGGCGGGTTCTTGGTGGCATGCCACTGTCCCCCACTATTGTCTGCACCATGAGGAGGGAGAAAGATGTTTGTTCCAGGGCCATGGGCTAATTGGAGTGAGCTCATCTGCTTTTGCTATTCGTATCATGAGTAAAAGGATTAGTATTGTGAATAAAGGAACGAGCCTGGTGTGCCATACAGCCTGTGCTGTGACAGGCTGACACTGAAGGTGACACTGAGCCGGGGAGGTTTGTGAGCCCCTCCCAGGCACAGGGCAGAGAAAATGGAATGATTTTCCTTGGCATGGCCAGGAGATGCCGGCAGGACTTCCCCAGTAACCCCAGCGTGTCTCTGCAGAGCCACCTGCCCCCAGCCAGGTGTGAGCCAGGTGCAGGGGAAGGAGCTGGGGCTCGTGGTTCAGTAACACCTGGACCATGTTTTCCCCCTTGTATAAAATGCTTCATTTCCTTACAGCCATGGCTGCGCTGCAAACTCTCCACTGTGATTCTCCGACACTTAAAAGCAGTGGCTCTCATGGGCATTTTTGAAATTGTTTGAAAAAATCTCTGTGGGCATTACAGTGTTTGTTTTCTCTGGTGACTATTTTTAATCTTGTTTTTCATTTAAAAAAAAAAAAAATCAGGATAGATATGAATTGAAGCTGCGCCTTTAACTATGACGTGATATTGGCTGCCCAAAACTAAACACAAAATAAGGGAGAGTTGGAGCATGTGCCTAAAAGCTGGGAAAGGCTAAAGCTTTGAATGCCACTCGCTTGGCAGCACTGTGAGAGCCCAGGGACCACGGCCAGGGCATGGCGCTGGCCAGCTGGCACCAGAGGGGTTAAAGGAGCGGGTTCACCCTGCAAGGAAAGAGCTGGACGTGGCCTTTCCAGGAGGAGATGCTGGCACCCCAGTCTTCCCCTTGGCACCCGGCCCGAGAGAGCCACAAGTGCACCCCTGAAAGGCGCATGGCAGCCCAGCCGACAGCAGCCCTGGGCAGCACCAGGAGCGACAAAGGCAGCGAGGGGATGGTTCACTTCTATGCCCCGCTGGTTTCCAGCGCTGGAGAGGAGCTGTGCAGGGAGCTGCACCCTCCCCCAGCTCCCTGGCCCGTCGCTGGGGCTCTCTGCTTTTGTTCCCGTGCTGGGGACTTGGCCAAGTGGTGTTTGGCTGGAGCCAAAGGCTCCAAGAGGCCGAGAGGGCACGGTACTCCCTGCAGCAAGCCAAGGATGGGATGGGGGCCCTGCAGCGGGGCCTGTGGGAGTGGGGGCACCCTGAAAGCACAGGCAGAGTGTGCCCCGCAGTGCTGGCAGTGCCTTGTCATGCTCTGTGCCATGTCCTGCTCTGTGCCATGTCATGCTCTGTGCCTTGTCACACTCAGTGCCATGTCATGCTCAGTGCCATGTGGCCTGGAGACCACGAAGCTCCAGGACAGGAGCAGCTCTGCACGTCCTGCTTTGCATTTCAGGAGCCCAGCCTTCCTGCAGGGATGTTTCTGGCTGAAGCCAGGGAGGGAGGCCGGCGGACGGCAGCGTGTGGGAAATGTGGTGGCACGGACCCTGACGAATGTCATGGTGAGCTATTTTCAGATTTTATCTCGCTAGCCTCTGACAAAAATGTGCTGTGGAGCAGAGCTTATCATGTGCAATTTGGCACACGTGGCCCGTGAGGGGACAGTGAAGCTGATCCCTGGAGCTGGGGGTGGGTGACACAGAGCCAGTGGAGTGGCACTGTGGGTGCTGCTGGTGCAGCCGTGGGTGTGTGCCACGGGAGATGGGCATGGACAGGGTCTGACCCAGCCAGCAAAAACCAGGTGTCTGAGCCAAAATCCCAGCCCAGGTCTGGATCGGGGGAATGCCAGCTTTGCTGTGCTCCTGGCTTCCTGGTGTCACCCAGAGCATGAGGATGGACCTCAGCTGGGACCTTCCCTACCTCCAGTTTCTAAACTTTGGATCTTCCTAAACAGGGTTGGTTGATCTGATGAATGATGTAGCCCCTTTTCCCCATGGCTATGCCCCAGAAGCTCAAGGCATCAAGAGCAGAGGAGGTGAGTGGGCCAGGGTGGGAGCCCTGGGGTTGCCACCACCACCTGAGCCCGCTGGCTGCCCGGGGAGGGTGAGGGGTGCTGGGCTGGGCTGGGACACTGCAGACAAACCCTGCGAGGTGAGGAGCTGCAACTCTGCAAACACTCAAACCGACAGCAGCACCCTGCGCTGCTGGGAGCTGGGGGCTCTGCGAGTTATCACCCTCGCCCTTTCGGCTGCTGGGGCTGGAGATTAGGGAGCTGCTCCTTATCAGCCCGCGGTCCTGCCCGTGTGGGGCTCTCCTTTCAGTCTTACTCACTGGAGAAATGAGTAAGCCTGTTGTAACCACCGTGCTGGGACCGTGGGGCAGCGGGCTCGGGCTGTGCTCGGTGGGTTGGGGTGGGGGTTTTTAAAGCATCCCTGCACAGTGACTTGCAGCAGCCAGGACACGCTGCAGAGGGCCACCAGAGCTGGGGCTGTGCTGGAGCTTAGGGCCCTGCACATCCAGAGCTCACCGTGGTCTGATGAGGATGGGAAGAGTTAATTCTGTGTGTGTGCAAAGGATGAGAGAAGAAATCCAAGGTCCTCACATGCCCACAATCTCCAGTGCCTCACTTGCACAGACACCCCCACGCCTGGCCCTAAAACCATTGCCTGTGCACAAAGCTCTTGGCCCAGCCTCTGAACTTGGGCCCAGCTCCTGTGTGTGTGTATCCATCCACCCATTTATCCATCCATCCATCCATCCATCCATCCGTCCGTCCGTCCGTCCGTCCGTCCATCCATCCATCCACCCATCCATCCAAGCAGGTCTCAGCCCCCGCCTCCTCTGGGATCTCTACACAGAGACCATTTCTAGCAGTTTATTCGACAGCTACAAGAAAATATTCCTGCACTCTCCAGCTCCACGAGGCACATGACCCGGACAGTGCCAATGGAATAAACATTTGGATTTAATTTATTATCTTTCCTGCAGGCTCTGTCTCGGCCGGCGGCTGCAGAGGGGCCGGGGCTGCTCCCTGCCTGCGGGACGGGGGCCGGGGCAGCCTGGCAGCCTTTACCCAACTCCCTGGGATATTTTTACTTTTTTTCCATTCAGGCCTGTGCAGAGTTCCTGGCAAGACTGGAGCTTTCGTCCAGATTGCAGATGCCCAAAATATCTGTATTCTGGGCTGAGCAGGCTGAGGCTGAAGTGCCCATGGTTGGCTGATTGAAGAGGACACAGGGGAATGCAGAGACAGACAGACAGACAGGAAAAGCGCCTGAGCATGTATGGCAGCAGTGGGCAAAAGGATGGGGGATGCCCCCAGGTGCTGCCCCATCTCCAGGCCTGGCTCTCACATCAGCATGGGATATTTTTACTGTTTTTCCCAGTCTGATGAAGCTGGAGCTCAGTCCAGGACATGGTTTTGCCCCAGATTAGCTTGTGCTACCAGCCATTAAATTTGGTTGCATTTCTATTATGTTATGCTTCTCATTTTAAATTCTAAACTGTGGTTCACCTGGCATCTTCAGGAGCCAGGATTTGTGAAATAATAGTTAAAATGCCAGTTGAAATAAGGCATTTCTGTGTATTCTTTCACATACGCACATGAATGCACACAGCTACTGATAAAAACCATGTGTTTGTTCATACATCCATGTTTCTAATCAGATTTATAATGTATATAATATAAATGTTTTTCTACATATAAAATTCATTGGAAACAGGAAACCAAATTAGTTTACCTTGCTAAAGTGGCATGAAATAAAGAGTAGTGTACACTGTTGAAAAGAAGGTAGGATGTGGTTTTTGGAGGGCTTTTCTTCCCCTGAGGGCTCGTTCTACCATGTTTGTGTCTAAAACCCGCTAATTTTAAAGCCAGCTCACAGGAGACTAATGGCATGACTTATTTATTTCATTTCACTTTCATTTTGCAAAGCTCAGGGCTTTGTTTAAGGTGCTCACGTGTCAGCAGCTCATGCAAACACACCAGTGGATGCTACAGGAGACCACAAACGGCCCTGGGTGTCTGCACACACTGACCCCCCTCGTTTATCCATGAACAGGAGCCACTCCAGTGAGCTGAGTCTGATTTTAAAAGATCTTTTGAGTGTTAAACGTGTAATAAGATGCTCAGTGCTATTTTCGAACCAAGACATGTTCCTGGCTGATTTACAAAAGGCCACAGTCTCCAGTTTTATGTGGGCAAATGCTTTTAAAAATTGGCTCCTGGGATTTTGGGTGCTCATCAATTCATCCTCTGACAAGCCTCCATCTCTGACCTTTCCATTACCAACTTTTCCATCTCCAACTGCTTCATCAGCGTCCTGAGCATGGGCACACAGCTAATAAATCTGAGTCTTTAATTGCCCTCCCACACTGTGTGGTCTTATCTGAGCCATCATTCCTGTCGCTGTGCCTTGTCACATCTCTCTGCTTCCAGGTTTGTGCTGCTGGAGTCAGCAAAAGGATAAAACAACAGTTATTTGGGTTTGGGTTCAGGTACAAATCCCCACAGTAACACACTCCATGGTGGCATAGCCCCAACATGATGTGTCTGACGTGGCTGGGCTGGCTCTGCCACAGGGGAGGTACAAACCCTCTGCTTTTATCTCATGCAAGGTCCCATTTTTTGATTATTTATGCAGCTGAAACTATGCAAAAATTAGTGTAGGGAAAAAAAAAAACCACAAACCCATCCTTAAATTTCCTTTCTGAAGACATCAGTAAGGACAGAGGGTGCTGCTGGCCCAGGGTGCTGATGCTGGGATCCCTGAGGCTGGAAAAGCCTCAGGTCCCAAGAACACCCAATGCCTTTGGTACCCGAGGGAGATTTATTTATTCCCCCCCAATTTATCCCCGTCGGGAAGGTTCCCGCAGCCCTCCAGGAGCGTGGGTGCAGCAGTATCAGCAGCCACAGGTCTATCAGGCTGAGCAGAAGCTTTTCCAGGAACTATCTAGTGAAACACATGACTGTGCCCGGCCGAAGGGCGATACGTGACAGGCATTCACCGGGTTCCCGGCCAGTCAGTTGACTTTGTTATTCAAACTATTTTAGTGATGGTTTTTAATCCCAGGCTTAAGTTTTTCTATTTTTCTTTTTTTTTCCTCCCTTTCTTTTTTTTTTTTTACTCTCTGAACAAGGGAATCTCTACGCTGGCAGGATTCAGAGAGGCACAAAGGAGGGAAAAACAAGTTTTAGCCAGAAGAGAGAAAAAAAAAAAAAAAAGGATGCTGTTAGCATTCCCTCTATGCGAGGGGGTAAAAACATTTTGCTGTCAACTCTATTTTAAAGGGTAAGTGCCAACAGCAGCCCAGTTACTATGCAAATAAATCCTGTGCTCAGCCTTTCCCTCTCAGTGCAAAGTTTTGGTGCTGGGGCTTGTTAGCCAGGGGAGCTGGGCCGTGGGGGTGGCAGTGCCCCCCATGTCCCCATCCTCATCCTGGGGATGGCCACTGGCTGGGGGTGCCACTGCAAAACTCTGGGCCTTGACAGGAGCCCGAGTGTCCCCCAGATAACGTGGGACAGCGGGGGGAGCACTGCCGAGGTGTGGGCTGGGTACCCCCTGCTCCTTATCAAGAGCAGATTCAGGCAGCCGCTGGCAGCAGAGTCCTTGGCTCTGCTTCTGTGCCAGGGGACACCCCAGGGAGAGGGAGTGCCTGGAAAGGGCAGAAATCTCACCCGAGACATCCCCTTCCATGGCAGGCAAGTGGGGACGGTCTGGCAGCAGGCCCCTGGGGTACAGGGCTGTCTCTGGCTCGCTAATGCTGCCTGGGAAGGGAGGTGATGCCAGGACATGATGCCAGACTGTGGCTGGGCTCGTCCAGGTGACGACCAGCACCCAGCACTGGTATTTATGGTGACACTTCCCCATGGCAGCAGAGGGGCTGCACGTGCCCCAGCCCACACAAGCCAAACCTCCCCCGACAGCCCCAGTGTGATGGTTTCCTATAAAAAAGATTTGAATTTGTCATGCAAATGATCGGGCATGTGGGCACAGCTGTGAGAGGTGGCCTGGGCCAGGTCAGCTGCCAGCATGGCCACGGGGATGTGTCCAGGACAAGGTCTGGCCCCCCAAAGCTGGTCCCACCCCTGGAACCTGCCAAGCAGATGCCAGGTGCTGCCAGGGTTGCCCTGCCAAAACCACCCAGCCCTTGCTGCTCCTCCCGGTCCCTGAAGCTTCTAAAACAAGCACTGTGACCCCCCTGCTTGTCCCCTCCCTCAGCTTCTGTCTGGCTGCAGCAGAACTGAATGCCCAGGATGAGCTTCCTTCGTGCTGGGACAAAGTAAGGAGGTGGAAGAGGATGCTCCATCAAGCAGTGCACTAAAAAAAAAATAAAATCATACTTTTAAGCAATTTCAAAGGGATTTAAGCTCTTGCCCTGTGCCACCCTGATCAGTCAGGAGCTAGGCAGCCACTGCCTCTCACCCACACCCCGCTGCTCATACTCTGCAGTTTATCTCTTGTCTCGCTAACACAGCAACCCTTTGAGCTCTTCCCACTTTCCCAGCCTAGCACGGGACAGGGAAGTGCTCGGGCTCCTTTTGGGAGGCTCCCAGCACCATCTGGCAGCACAGCCCCGCTCCCACCGGGAAGGAGGATGGCAGAGTTCATTATTCTGCCCGCCCGCCCGCAATTTCACAGCCGGGTTTTCGCAAACAGGAAGGCAGCAGGTTGGGCTGTTGTTTTGATGTGGCTGTTTCTCGAAATGAGCCCGGAGCAAAACTGAGCGGGATCCAGGAATGGCACTCGGCAGCGCCGGGTGCTGGGAGCGCCGCCTGCGCCCTCCCTTCCTGGCAGTTTGGCCACCTTTCAGGAAATCAGACGGCTAAATGGAAAATCATCGCTCTTTTCACTTCGGAGCGCGCTGCACACATGGGGTTTTTTTCAACAGCAAATCGATTTTCAGCAGCCTTCTTGTCCCCATTGAGCGGGGGAGATGTGGATCCCCAGCAGAGACAAAAGCCCAGTTCAGCAGCGCCAGGCACCCCTGCCTGGGGACGGGCACCTCAGTGCTGCTGGGCTGGGGCCAAGTGCTCCCCAACAGCTCCCAGCACCTCCATCCAAAAATCCTCCCCTCCCTTCTCCTCAGAAGGACTCCTGACAGGGAGAAAGAAGAATTGCTGAATAATCTCCAGCCCCGATAGCACTTCAAAGGCAGGGCCCGGGCCAGGCTGCGCTCCCGCCAGCGCCGCGCTGGATGCGGCGCTCGGCTCTTGCTCCTTTGGCAGCCCCACAGCGTATCCAGAAAGTAATTACTTAAAAAGGAAATAAATGTCACCCACATGGTTGTAAGCAAAACCCTGGGCAGATGAACAGAGCCCCACCAGGATCTGCATTCTCACGCAACACAAGCAAGGCAGGAGCGAGTTGTTTCCATTCATCGAGCTGGGCTGTTTACCCTGAGGGCTGCTGATGACATTAGACATGCCCACCGTGGGCATTTAAGCTCCCCAGGGCAGCCACAGTGCTGAACTGCCTCTGCTTTCATCCTATGGCATCTTCTTCCCCCAGGATGGCTTTAGGCACCACCACCTGGAACAGCAGCAGATGCTGGTGCCAAAAACGCGGCCCTTCCTGGCACCAGGCCGGCTGTGACCTTTATAGAGATGAACCAGATAACTGGCATGATCAAACAGAGTAATTTTATTTACTTTTACAAATTGATTCTTTAAGTTTGTAACTGTCAAAAT
Source organism: Mohoua ochrocephala (assembly GCA_013398855.1). NCBI lineage: Eukaryota > Metazoa > Chordata > Aves > Passeriformes > Acanthizidae > Mohoua > Mohoua ochrocephala. The sequence goes on from VZTA01027640.1 coordinate 684,610, forward strand.
CTGAACACCAAACTTCTAAAGCAAGTTGGTTGGGGAAAGTCAAATGCAGCAGTGGAGCAGCGAAGGAGGCTCAGGGGTGAGAGTCTCTCTGCTGCTGGCACCTGCCTGGCTCTGCTGGATCCGAGACACCCTCAGCAAATCCCCTTAACCCAGCCAGGGCTCCGGCAGACCACTCCCCTTCAGATGGATTCAATTTTAGAAAAATAACCCCCAACTTATTCTAAGCAAATTACAGAAGCAAAGTGATGGCCCGAGAACTCCGGGATGAGATCCCATCTGTCCCTACTGCCGCTGGAGCTGCACCAGGATGGCAGCACCTCCCACCCTCTGCTCCACAGAGTGTGAGAAAGCACTTGGTACCAGCCCACAGGGTTCTGTGAGCTCAGAAACCCTGAGGTGCCTCGGGACATGCAGAGCGAGGGCAGCTCGTGGGACAGGCTGCAGGATGCAGCATCACCTGATGCCTGCCAGGATGGCAGCGGGGGCTTTTCCCACGGGACACGCTCCCAGCCCACCCCAGCACACTCAAGGGTGAAGTCCAGCATGGCCAGACCAGGTGGGTTGGGAAATACTCCCTTAAGGCACTGCAGCCAAGCAAACATGGTACCAATACAGCATCGAATAATTTTAAAAGTTAAAATAGTTTATTGCTGTCTTTGTAGAAATGCACTTAACTTACATCGCCTGTTCTCTTCCTTTATTTGGCTGTTGGATTACAGGCATATAAAGGTTACATTTACCCATTTGTTCAGTGACATAACACCTTTTTCTCTATTGCTCCACTCCTGATATTCTCCTAAACCTTGCTGGCCAACAGCCCCAAATCTCTTTTACATAAATACTGTAAATGTCTCCATAGGTTGCAGCATTGTAACAAAAGATCTACCAAAGTAGACAAAATGTTCAGTATTCTTGGTTGGTTTTTTGCATTTAAAAATATACCTAAATTTGAGATAATCTTAACAGAGTAACAATTACAATAAGAAAATAGTACAGTGCGTTGACTAAAGGAATATTCTGCTCTCCTTCAAGCCAATATTCCCTTTTGCATGTTGAAGTGATTCAGCAATTACTTAAGAACTTTTACCTACATACAATAATTTAGTAAAATGAGAATTAAACAAGGCAGATACTTACTACTATTCTTCTGTCTGCAATTCACAGCTCATGCGAATAAAATCGCAATAAATATTAAAAAATAGTTTTTCTTTTGCTTTTTTCTTTTTTCTGTAAGGCATCTCTGAGTATTACAAAGTTTTTGTACAACCAAAAAATAAGATTGCTTTTTTTCCATGTTCTCCGAGTACCTCTGTACCTCACCAGTAAATAAGAGGATTGTAGGCTGGATGAGGAAGGAAGGGCTGACGGGGCAGGGGGGCGGAAAGAAGACCACAGGTGATGGAAGCAGACCGCGATGTGTGCAAGAATCTGTAGTTTTTCCTGTGAAACATTTCAGCCGCTTTTAGAACATCTTCAAGACAGTATCTGTCCAGATTGAAGGAAAAAANNNNAAAATGGAAAAAAAAACCTTACCAGAAGTCCACTTTCATAAGCACAGTCAGACTGCAAGGATTTGGGTTCGCCCTCAACACTATAAATAGCTTAGGTATCGATATGCACCTACGTAAGGGGGATAAAGGGACGGGGTGATTTTTTTTTGTTTGTTTCTTTCTTTTATTGTTTTTTTTTGTTGTCGTTTTGTTGTCCTAGTCGTATCCTTGCACGGTAAGAGATTGTCCTGGGAGGCCGAGCGGGCCCTCACTGCATGCGGTCGGGCTGCAGCTGCTGGGGCTGGTACTGCACGAAGGCGGTGGCGGGCGCCGCGGGGTTGCTGGCGGTGAGGGGCGGCTGCACCGTGCCCGTGTAGCCGTATCCCACGAAGCCGGCGGCGGGGGAGGCAGCGTAGGGGTACTGGTCGTAGGCAGCTGTGGTGTACTGGGAATAGGCTTGGCTGGCGGTGGTGTAGTCGATGTAGGGAGACGTGATGGACTGCACGGGGGTAGGGATCACCACGCTGGGCTGGATGATAGCTTGGGGGTAAACATAGTGAGGCGTGAGTCTGTGGAGGCAAAGGGAGAAAGTCAGTGAGGGGCTGGGCTTCCCCCATGGCCTGCACATCCCCTCTTCCCCCCAGAATTCACATGCATCAGCCACGGAAACGGTGCTGCCCAGCAGTGCTGCCCTCGAGCGAGGGGTGCTCCCCGGGGTGGGGACGAAAAGCAAACTTTCCTAGACCCTCAGTGGGAGTAGTGCAAAGTGAAGCGAGGGCTGCAACTAATACACACACCCTGGTCCCCATGGCTTCTATCTCCCACTATCCAGGCTGCTGGTCCCCAAAATCAGCTCCCTGGAAGGCCATGACAGCCCCTGGCTCACAGCATTTCCTCGGCCCCCACACACCCTGCCTGTCCCTGCCAGCCTTTCTGCCTCCTGTATTCTCCACATCCTACCACTGAAACCTGGGTGGAGGGTCCTGAGGACCCACAGCCCCTGTGGGGCACCTCCTGGCACCAGGGACAAATGTCTCTCTCCTTTTGTCTCACCAGGAATGACCACTGTCCCCAGGCACAGCCCCGGGCCCTCCAGCTTGCCAGGTGTTATCAGTTACTACACACTTACACCGTGTTTCCAGAACACTGGATGTTTAAGGAATGCTACAGGGTGTTTGTTGCAAAACACAAGATATTAATGCTGCTTTCTTCCCCCCAGTAACACTCCCAGCAGCTGGCAGGGCAGGGACACTCCTGTGTCCATGAGCTGCCACATCTGCCCCTGGCATCTCCGTTGCCCTTTCCACGAGGGTCCAAAAGTGCTGCTTCTCCCAGGTTTGCCCCTGCCCTGAGGTAGCTGTGCTGCTGAGAGGAACTTAACAATGTCACAGTCAATTAAAGTCCATAGATGGAAAGATCCTGGAGGTGATTAATGCAGGAGTGCCCACTAATTTGCTAGAAACTGCTAATGAGGAGGAAAGGGGGGGGGAAAAAGCATCAAAATGAAAGGGCTGTATTTTTCAAAGGGCCTACGTCAAGTCGGGCCTCAAACAAGGCCAAAAACTCCGCAAACCTGAAGGTTCAGGTACATCCACACAAACTGCCATGGGCCAGGAAAAAATAGGGAATTGCACATGGCCTGGAGAGTGCGGCAGGGTGACACATCTGAGATTTGTTTAAGAAATAGGGGGTGCAGGCTATTACCTGCAAATGACAGAGTACCAGGGGAAGATCAGAGCCAAATGCACCAAAAAGGGCACCCTGTGGAGAAGGTCCCTTTGGCCACTGCTTGCTGAACCACATCAGGCCACAGAACGAAGCAAAGCCATCCCCTGAAAGCTTGTGCCACCCTGCCTCCAAACTCAACTCATTTTGGCAAATAAAAATAACCCCCAGGCAAAACTCTGCAGAGAGATTATGCAGATTCAAATATTTCGGGGATTTTTGTGTGGATGTGTGTGACAGCACATTTTCAAACACAACCACTTTTAAAAGCCTCCCACGGGCTCTTCACAAGGCACAGGGCTGTACATGACTACCCTCATTCCACCTGAGCATCCTAAATCTCAGCCACCACCTGCAGCGTGCTGGGGTCCACCTGGGGCTGGTCCCTCCTAACCAGCACTCACAGGGCTGTTCCCACTCGCTTTACAACCAGCACTGGACGGTTTAATCTGCTCTTCAGGCAGGAGAAAGGCTTCTCACAAACAAGTGCTCATCTGAACCGAGCTCTCTCTCCTTTTCCCACTCCCATATGCAGTTTGGTTTTGCTGGAGACAATTTGCATGACAAGAGAATGACTGCTCTCCTCTCCCCCCACACAGCAACACTGCCTCTGAAAGCAGGGTCCTTCCATACGCCCAGGGCAGCGGGGAGGATGGATGATGGTGAGCAGAACTGCAACCTTTGATTCAGTGCAAGACCTTCTTCTGAGGCCACAGACACCCCTGGACAGCAAGAGGGACCTCACAGCCCTTCCGTCCATAAACACACCATACCCAGCATCACCCTGTGGGTAACAAGAATGAGATGAGGCAGCAGAAATGCATTGAATCCCTTTTTGTTCAGCTCTGATCTAAACTGAGGCCAGCACAGCTGAATCAGAGCTGGAGCTCTCAGGCACCACCTCAGCCCAAGGGCACTTCGTGTCACACACTCACACCAGGCAGTGGCGGCCACCTCTTGGAGCAGCAGGGCTTAGTCCTACCCAGAGGTTCCTCACGCCTGTCACTGGGGGATTTTCTCTTTCATTTTCTTTTAAATAACACAGGGGTGCAATGCTGCTCTCTGGGCCTGCCAAGGCCTGAGGAAAGGCTCTGCAGAGGCACCCCCAGGCACTTGGGCATGACATGAGCAGACTCTGTCCATGTTTACTGCTCTATCCCCTGGGAGATCAGCAGCTCAGACAACATCCTGCATCCCAGACTGAGGATGGATGCTCTGGCTGCTCCTCACTGCTCCCTACACATCACACCCTGCCACCAGGCTTCCTGGTAGGCCAGGGCCCAGCAAATCACTCCACAAATGCAACAAAAAATGCACAATCCACTAAAAACCACCCAGCAGCAGGAGCAGAGGAGGGGCCTGCACTTTTCCTGCCCACAGGCATTCCACCTGCACTCACCAAATGACCAGGACAGTCCAAGAGACTCCCAGCCTGAGCGCCGCCCTGTTTGAGCAGCTCCTCCATGTCCCTTGCTGCCACCCAACTGCCCTCCAGAGCTGGCACAGCCCATGTGGGGCACGTGGTGCCATCAGGGCGAGCGGACATTCCCAGCTCATCCCAAGAAACTCCGCATTGTTGGCTTTGCTTTCACGTACGGAGCCTCCATCGCGGCTCCACGGCGGGCTTGGAGACAGCAAATCTGCAATGTCCTGCACTACATTTTTCCTTCAGCAAGGAAAAATTCCAGCTCTTCAGTGCTACTTGGAATAAAAAGCACCGTTAGCTTGGAAGACAGAGAGTACTCCTGCACCCTGCTTCCAGAAATCCATCCCACCAGCCCAGTGCATACACAAGCACACATCACACACCATAGCTGGTACTGCACGAAAAAAATCACACCCAGCAACTCCAGGATGTGCTTCTAAAGGGAATGCAAATGTAAAAGGGAAGGTTCTTTTGGTCTGTGGGATTTCAATAATTCAGCTAGAAATTTCAATCAAGATATTATGCAGTGTGGTCTTCTGAATTAGGTGGACAGATGGCAACTCATTGATCAAAACAAAACACACAACCCAAAGTAAGGTCACTCTGATGACTTGCAGCTACAAACAAAACAAACCAGTGCAGTAGGATGAAGTTCTCTGCTGGCTACGTTTAGCATCCACAGAAAATCTTAAAATATTTCCCCCCCCTTCCATTATTTCTGAAGATGATCTTTCAGGAGATAAATTTTAAAAAAAGCAAGCTGCTCTGGAGCTCTCTTTCTAGAAAACAGCAAACTCTAATCTGAATTTCTACAGGATGAGTCACATCTGTGTTTTAAGATGCCTTTCCCTTCCTCCCTCCCTGCAGTTTTCCTCCATCCCCCACGATGGGCCCTGCCAGCCAGAAGAGAACTTCATCAAAAAACACACACGGTGTGATTATAAAACATCAACCAAGTGATCAGCCGTGGCCACCACACACCAAAGTCATCCTGTGAACAGCAGATGGACGGGATGCTGCTGGCACCGCAACGAATCACGGGCAAAGGCCACCCAACACAAGGAGCACGGTCAAACCTAAGCCTAGAGGCGGCGGTGGCGCGGGAGGGACAGCAGGAGGGACAGCAGGGACTCGGCAGGGCCGTCGCGGTGCCAGCCCGTGCTCCTGACCACGTGGCACCACGCCACGCTGCCCCGGCAGCCAGGATTGAAACAGAACAAAAGAGATGGTTACAGAGCCACTGGCAGAGGGGACACAGGCCCTGTCCTGCTTTGGCTGGGGGACGGAACAAAAGGGGCCCCCCGTTTTTGTGCAGGCCTGGGTGGAGATGTTCAAGCACGTCATGGGAAGCGAGTAGGGGCAGCACCCTTGGCTCCAGGCAGATGGAAAAGTCCCCTTCAAAACTTGCCATCACCCAGGTCTCCCCACCACAGCAGCAGGGCAGGGCTGGCTGGGGGGCAGCCAGGAAAAAGGGACAAGTCAGGTGGAAATGTGTCCCACACCTCTCCCCAAACACTGAGGAAGAGGAACGAGCTCTCAGCAGCAGCTCTCTCCAGCAATGCTCATCTCAGAGACACTTCCTATGTTTGACTGTTTTGTATCGGATTTACACCTAAAATGTGCTTTAGCTGCACTTTCTCAGCTCTCTGCCATCCTGCAGGACTTCCTACACATGAGCCATGAGCTGCTCCTGCGAGCTGCACGAGTTTAGGAGAGCAACAAGGTGGGAGTTCCTGACCCCCTCGATCTCTGCCAGCCCTGCTGGGAGCTGGTTTTGTCAGTTCTGAAGAGGTGGAGACAGCTGCACCCCTCTGTCAGGAGGGACACGGCATCACACAAACATTTGGGAAACAAGGAGGGGCACAGGGCTCTTGGCAGCCTCACAGAGATCAGCACACAAATGCCACCACCACGACCAGCCTTTTATTCCTTGAAGAATAAAAGAAACAGAGCCCTTTGTGTGTGCCAGTGAAGGCACAAATTCTGACATTTGACCCCAGGAATTTGGCCTCCATTTCCACGAGAGCTGACCCATTAGCTGCCACAGGGACGCCCACGCTGCCACGGCACGTGACGGCAGGCGGTGCTGGGGGTGCTGCAGAACCAGCTGAGCACAGCCCTCGGTGATGTGACACCTCCAACCTCTGCCTGCACGGCACATCCAAAGCTGTATTCTGAAGTGGGCCCCTGAGTTTGAAGCTGCTCTGGGAAGCACACGCCACACTTGCACCGGCAGTGCCACGGCACCGCCGCAGAGCTGGAGATGCAGGCACACATCCTGGTGTAACTCACACTCCAAGGAACTGTTCCTGAGGGACACTCCCAAGCCGGCAAGCACTCACCTCGAGGAGACACTCTTAGCAAACGTGTGCAGAGTACAGGCAGGGTTGGCCACAGGTATCATACGGGCCCCAGCCACGATGACAGGCTGTAGAAATGTGAGAAGTTCAGGTGCTGTTCTCAATCCAGACATGAGGAGAAGGCTGGAGCATGGCCAGGGGGTCCCTGCCTGCCAACGAGGACTCTCACTCCAGGAGGGGATCACGGTTTATCCACCAACACTTTGGTGCAGATCTTGGTTGCGCCCCAACCGCTCCACAGTCCCTCACCATCCACCGCCAGGGCTGGGCTTCAACCACGACATGACAAACCTCCAGCTCCTGAAATGTCCCTACTAAAGCTGATTTAAACATGCACTGAAATGTCAACAGCTTCTGCCTCATCAGCCAGCTATCCCAGCCAGCTCAAAGTCACACAAGGATGAACTCTGCAGCTCCACGGGATTTATCCTCACCTGCTGCAATACGACACAAACGCAAAATAGCAAAGCAGTCAACACAATTTCTGCTCCTCTCGCAACTAATTTGTCTGTCTTCTCCTCATCCTCCTCTGTCCCTCTGAGAAGATTTACGCAGCAGCCTGTGTGAACAGGTACAGGACTGAGCTTCCTGCTTCCCTGCTGGCAGCAGATGTCACCACACCAGTGGCAATCACCGAGGCACGACGTGCCACAACACTGTCCCAGACTGCAGTCAGTGGGGAAAAAACCAGACAGCAATAAAAGAGAGACAGCAGACCAAAGGTGGGAGTACATCTCACAAAGATCGAATCCTTTTTCTCAGCTCAACCAAGAGCCTGAGATCAACATCCTGAGCTCCACCATGAGTTATAGCCAGGCTCAATAGCTTTATCCTCTGCATCTTGCTTCCCCCACACCCAAAGGAAGAAGGAAAAAAAAAATCCCCATGATCCCAAACAAAGGCACGCTGGGCCAGACCAAAAATAGTGTTGGAGAAGCAGGCTGAAAAACACTCAGGTAGCAGGAGATAACATCTGCCTGAAACAAGAGCCATCTGGCACCAAGGAAAAAGCCACATGGAAGTTTATCCGCAACTAGTCAGCTCTCCAGAGAAGGAAAAACCCCTCCCCTCTCCAGTTATCAGCACAGCCAAAGCAGAAATTAACTGACAGAAGAAACGGGGACTGCTTCACACCCGTGCTCGACAGGAACCTGAGTCCTTCAACATCAGTGTGAGGAACCTGGTAGGATGGTAGGGAAAACCAGGGTCTCCAACAGATCAACCCAGGAAGCCCCGGAATTCTGCCTTTGACTGAGCTCTGCAGTTTTCTTCTGCAATTTAGAGAAAATCAATGGCAGAAACATCTCTAAAGTCTTCTGAAGTACCTGACAAGTTTTGGAATCATATACCTTACAGTGACTACTTTCAACTGGTTCCATTTTTCACAGACTTTTTTTCTTTACACATGATCCCTTCCACTGACCCTTAATTAAAACCATCCACTCATGTGATTTATCAAAACCCCTTTCTTGGAGAGATGAAGTATTTTGAAGTCGAACGCTTCAGCTAAGGAAGAAGCAATGAAATATCTCTTTTTGATAAAAGAAGGCCCACATTGATAAAACAAGTAATTAAGTAATTTCTCAGTCAAGAAAGAAATCACATTTTAAGAGTTTGTGATCTCTGCTACCAGATGTAGAACATTTAAGACATCTCAATCTAATCCGTCCACACCTTCCTGCAAGCTGGGATCACGGGGCACGCCTGGAACCAGAGTGGCTTTCCCAGCCTCTGCTGCTTTGGCCAGAGCGGCTCAACCCTGACACAGGAGAGCTAAAATGCTCAAAGCTGGTGACAGGGAAATTGCAGGGGACAGCACGACCCTGTTTACAGCACTTGGAGACTGAGAAACAGGAGACTTGAGTTTTAACTCCGAGGTCCACGACTTTTCATCTTTTGTGATCATGGAGTATATTTAGCTCTGGTATGTAGCTTGCTCCCATCCGTGGGGAACAAGTTCTTCATAAAAGTCATATTTAGAAGTGACCCGGTGTCCTTGCTACCAAATTATCAGCACAACAACTGTCTGGTTCCCTGGCTGGTGCCCTCAGCGCCGGGGCAGGATGCCCAGGGCCGCATTCATCATTCGAATTACTGGGCATGTGCTTAATACTACGAGTTGGGGCCCATATGCCAGCAGCTGCTCAAAGGAAACATGAGATCAAGCACAAGCTGGGCTGCTCTGGAAATTCAGACGTGTGCATCAATCTGCCACATTGGGACTCCGTGGCACCAGCCAGAGCAGCACAGGAGAATTTTGGATCTGCCACTCCCCAGCTCCTGCGCCAAGGGGAAAGGACTCGGGTCTCTGCTGCTGAGGAGGCTGCTCTTGTGCTGGGGAGGAAGGAGAGAAAATCCACCAGAGGCAGTGGAATCACACGGAGAAGATGGCACAACTCAAGCCACGTGCTGTAAAGACAAAGCTAGAGCCAGCTCAGCCTGTCTCTCCATCACACACCAGCCTGTGCCCCGACTGCCCAGGAACGGCTCAGATCCTTCACCCAGAGCCTGAGCCTTGCAACAGGTGTGAGCCTGGCACATCATCCACGCGGCCAAGTGTGAGGTCACTCTATCAGACCACGCTTTTGTATTGTTTTACAGGCAGAACACGAGCAAATTGTGCCCCAAACCCAAAACAAAAGGCACACCAAACCCTCGGGTTTCACATTGGCATTTGCCATCTTGAAGTAGATGTTCAAGAAAATTCTCAAAGCTGTCTGATCTGCTTATAAATACATGTCTGTGCTTAAAACCTACAAAATAAAAAAATCAAAAAGGGGTTTCTTTCTGACTGGCAAGCATTTGGTCTGAACAGCAGTCACCATGCATGAGAACCAGCAGCTGAAGCCGTTTGGAAAATGGATTTGGACATTTCTTAGGAAATGCCCCCTCTCCCCCCCAAGCTTTCATGTTCCTGGCACAGGATAACACCAGGTGCCGGGTGCTGCATCCACACGAGCCTGCTGGAGTGGGATGGGATCCTGCAGCCGCCAGCTCCGAGTAAGTGGGCAGTGGGAAGCTGGAGCAGGGGGATGCCAGCTGACAGAGGCTGGGCACAGCACGGCCAGCGTGCGCCCTTTCACAAGCATAACCACAGAAAAGATGAAAGTTTGTTGCCTTTTATTTTTAACCCAATAGAGAAATTTTAAGGATAAACAGCTGCGAGGGAGGCTGGGCTGACACAAAGAGGGACTTTCTTCACTTCCTAACTGCAGCAGCATCAACACATGAAATTTTAAACTCAAAAGAGATTTAACTCTTTCTGACGTTGCCAGAGAGCAAACGCGGGCCAGAGGCAGGGGGCCACCAAAACAAGTAACTACACATGGATGGGGTCTCCGGAGCAATGACATCCAGCGTGCAGCTATGGAAAGAGCTGGATCCTGCCACAAGAGACAGCTTTATGTTTGCAAGAGCTCAGTCACTTACTCAGTCACTGGTAGATCTCCCACACAGATAGCTCCTTCGCTGAGGCACAGCCACAGGAATGCATCTGCCATATGCTGCCCGTGGCCAGAGCAGCAAGCACGGAGGAGAACGAGGGAATCCCCGTTCCCTGCACAGACTCAAACCTGCCTCCAGCTGCAGAGCCCCAGAGGAAAGGAGCAAGAGGTGGGACCGAGTAGCTGTGCCACATCACCTGATCACCAAGCGTGGCAGCTGCAGGGACACACGGGCACTGCCAGGTGCCTCCAAGCAGCACAGTCTGCAAGCTCCAGGCTCGAGCCCCAGGCCGAATGGTGCTTCCCTAAACTCAGCAGCCGGATCTCCAAGTCACCCTGACACAGACACATCCTTTGCCTTGCATTACTGTTAAGATCTCTGGTTACAACAAGCTAGAAACTTCTTCTCCAAACAGGATTTACTACTGACTCCGTGCTGTCTGCTGTGCAAGTGCCTCCCCTGCCAGGACAGCAGGAGGAAGGAGAGAGGCTCCTCATGGTTTCTCTTTCTGTTCCGCATAGCCCTGGCAATATTTACAGCTGCATTTGGGTGTCTGGGGCTGGGAGAGGGGAAGCCTTCAGTTTATAAATAATCCTCACTGGTGTTTGGGTAATTTTCATAGTTTCCATTCATTTCAGGTTTCACCAAAACCTGCCTTTTGTGGTTTGATTGCTGGGACACGAGTGGCTGCCTGCTCTTCGTTAACTGCCCAGGAGTTAACGGTTGTTCATTCATTCCTGCCCCGCCGAGCCCAGCGCACTCACCGAGCACCCTGTGCCCCGTAACAATCATCTTTTGGAAACCACAATGCCAACCCCTGGGCACGAACACTTTGCAGAGACAGGAACTGCAGGAGGAAGAGCCAGGCAACATCTCACACCGGGGGCAAAGCAGCCGAGCCACTGAGCTTCCTTTGGGAAAGGTCAGGATCGACTCTGCACGGCGCAGAGCAGACAGACAACAGCAACTCAGTGACAGACCCCGATAAACTCCTCATCTACCCTTATATCCCACAGAGGGCAAAGGAAATTGTGGGTTCGAGGGAGTGCAAGAGTGAAGTCTGGCAGGCTCTTAATTTTGTTGGTCTACTGAGGAGACAAAGAAGGAACTGGCACAGCCCAGCTCTGTTGCTCGACTGAGCACCTGAGGCTTTGCTCAGAAGCCACAGAGCAGCCCCAGCCGTGGTGCTCAGGTAAAGGTGGTGCTCAGGTAAACGCATTGTGCAAAACCCACATTTCCAGTGATTCTGCTGCAGCAATGACTGAATTCAATGAAATTCTTGTTTACTGATGCTTGCGAATAATGATATATAATCCCCTGCCTCCAGCCCTCCATTCTCCTGGTTCCTGTCTCTTGGCAACTGATAAATAATTTATAGGGTTCTCCGCTGTATGCGCTAACTGCAGCTCTGCTGGTTTAATGATGAAACCAATGCCTAAGAACTGCAACAGGAACTGTCTAGATCACAAGGAACGTGTAATCAGTCGATCCCACACTCCTCTGGATGTGAAACCAAAAGCAAACTGTTGGAAAAAAAAAACAAAACGTTTTCCAGAGCTGCGGCTGTGGGGTAGGAAGGGCACCCAGAGAAGTGCAGATAATCTGCAAGGTGCTCCTGCCAACATGAGGAGTTTAACGGGCTTCACCATTTCGCTCCTCTCTGTTCCCATGCATGGCAGGACTTGCCAGAGGCTGCTTTTATTGGCAACTTCTCTCCTGCACTCCCATGCAAAAAAATCTCTGGGTTCGCATCTCAAAGGTGCTGCTGCTGCTTTGGGGGCTGTGAAAGCTCTGGCAGCTCCCGTGCAAGGAGAGCTGTTAAAACGCAGCATCTTGTCTACACAAACGTGGCTCTTGCCCCAAAAAAAGGGGAGACTCTTAATTTCATGGCAGATGTTCTTCAAGGCTTCCCAGCAGAGCGGTAACCGCCTGCGAAAAGCAGCGTGTTTGAACCATACACAGCACACGTACACTGGGTGTGCACTATTGTGGCAACACAGCCTCTTACATCCATAAACTCATCGGAATGAGATTATCCAGGCAGTTGGCAACTGCAGCCATAAGGGCAGAGGAATGAAAGTTTTATTGTTGGCAGATTTTTTTTCTTTAAAAAAAAAAAAAAAAAAAAAAAAAAGAAAGAAACAAAACACCCCCCCAAAAAAATGAGCGGAGAGAGCAGGGAAGGGATGAAGTATTGCTGTTGACAAAGGCCAAAATCCCATCTATTTATATTAGAGTCACACAAAAACCACAACAGGGCAGTGCTCAAAAGCTTTAAAAAATGCACCTACTTTCTTAATGCTCTTAGAAAATAATAATAAAAAAACCTTATCAATATTCACTTTCTGAAATGGTGTAAAAAAAGAGCTGCATCAATCATTAAACAGTTAAATGAAGGCAGTATGACAGTCACTATTGTTCTCGTGAAGCACACTTGTCTTTTGCCGAGCAGCTGCCAGATCCTATTAGATGTATAAAAAGAGGACTTTTCTAACCGAGTAGGGATGGTATAAGCTATTGAAAACAGCAGACAAAAGCCCACTTTTGCAGACTATTCAAGCCTTGTATAACATCTGTCCAAAATCAATTTTTGACCTAATGTTACTTTCATTAAGTAACAGACTTTGTTTCCAATGCAATTTGTTTTCTAGGATAAAACTGTATCCTAAGCGTTATTACGTGGGAAACGGCACAGAGGAAGCAGAGGATCTTATTTGAGAAACATGAGAACAGAATTTGCTTAATTGTTTTGACACCTTAAGTACTATAATAGAGAAACTATTTTCCATTTATTTGAATTCCTGTGAATTCTTGAAGTTGGCAAAGCAGCGAGCAATGCACTGGGTTTATTATGACTAAGATTTACTGAGGATAAAGAAGGATCTTTGGGAATTACATTAAAGCTGACAAATGCACAAAACTTCTGAAATCTCCACCAGAAATAAAGTACTCTGAACATTAACAACAGCTGTTGAAACTGTCCACTCTGGACGGTGAAGGCTTTTCTCACACATTTTAAATAATGAGGAAGTTGATTTGCGAATTTGATTTCAAACGGACCGTTAGGAAACATTTCCACTTACCCAAAGGGTCTCTGAATGAAGGCTGGATGTAGCTGCTGCACACCTATGGTAAAACCTAAAAAAAAGGGTTCAGAAAAAAAAAAGAAATATTAATGAATGGCATCCATTGTACCATTCAACTCGTAACACACAGGCAGAATTACACCACACGTCTTTGCATTCGATCTGCCACGCATGTGAGCAAATTCAGAGACCCATTTAGAAACAAGTTAAATTTAACATGCATATGTGATATGCACGAGGAGCAGATGGGAATTCATGATGAAAGCCCAGTGTGAACGTGCTGTTATCGAACAGACAATGGGGTATAAAGCCTTATTTTACACACTGGGTACTGTGGTCATTAAACCAAAGGGAGGAATGATGAAGTGGATCTTACTGTTAATTCTCATGTAACAAAGAGGGTAATGGGCACACACACACATCCGCCGTGGAAGCAAACAGCTTTCACTCAGCTCTATGGACTTTGGTGAGTAACCAAAGGGCTGGGTAAGAAGATACAGCAGAGAGGTAACTGGACTACGCCGCGTCCTCAGCCAACAATCAGAACTATGGGGGACAGATAAACGCGCATCGTCGGATCGGATGATTCCAGCCCGAGGAACTCGTTTCCTCGTCTTACGAGTTATTCTAATAGAGAGAGATGGGATCTCCGGGATGCCTCACCAGTTTGAATACTCCTTGGTTTTGCTCCCAAATACGCCAGGTTCACATTTGCTTTCCTGCCGTCAATGATGGGGTTTGGGTCTTTGCAAGCTCTTTCAGCAGCAGCTCTGTCTGCCATGGTCACCTGGAATCGAGCACAGCCTTGTTTGTAGCAACAGTGCTTTGTAAACACTCCAGCAACAGGCACTAAGTGGAGTTTATTTATTGTTCTATTTTGAATCGGGAGCTGAACTCCCTGCGTGCACTCCTCGCTTGCACGGCGGCGAGATGGGAAGGGCTGCTGGGACTCGATGGAAAAGTGGGGGCTCCCCCCGCGCCCGGTTTCCCCGCTGGGCCGGTGCCAGCTGTTTTCCCCTGCCCTTCCACCTCCTCCCCGTGCCTTTTTTAAGAAGCTGGTGGAGCCCTTCTCAAAACCCCCGGCGCGGAGGAGTTCAGGGCAGCTGCGGGCGGGATGCGGGGACCGCGCTGAGCCCCGCACGGACATCGGGCGGGGAAAAGAGGTGCTGAAACGAACGGCACGGCCTCGGTCAACACGGGGGGCTCCTCCCGGGCCCCCAGCCCAGCCTTTGTCCTGACCGAGCCCCTCGTTCCCGCAGAGGGCACAACCTCCCCGGCCCCGGCACTCAGCGCTCGGCGGCAGCGACGGGACGGGCGGCGGCTCCGCAGTGCCCGGCACCGGGGGGTCCGCCCGGCCACACCGGGGGTTTGTCCGGCCACACCGGGGGGTC
>VZTA01027640.1:700177-720468 GCA_013398855.1 Mohoua ochrocephala
GCTCCCGGGCACACGGGGGGTCCGTGCGGCCGCCCCTCGGGCCGTGCCCCGCGCACACTACAAGTCCCGGCGGCTCCCGGGGAGCGGGGCCGGGGGGGCGAGGGGAGCGCGGCCGCGGGAGCCCGCCAAAGATCCCGCCTGGGCAGCGGCACCGCGGCCCGCCGCTATTGCACAACCATCGCAACGGCGAGGGCTTGGTCCCCGGCAGGTTCGGGCACGGGGACAAAGCCATCCAGCGGCCGGCAGCCTTGGTGGCACGCAGGGTGGCAAAGGCGCGGTCGAAGCCAGGGCAGGAGGAAGGGGTGGGGTGGTGGTGAAACCATTTGCCAAGGAGGAACGGCCAGAGACGGGGTCAAGGTGCGAACAGAGGTTCACAACTATCTTTCTCAAGCAGGTTCTTAAGCTTCCTGCTTCTCCACTGGGCACGTGGACGTGTACCTGTGCAGCCTGTCCCTGGAGACAGGGATGCACCATTCCCATTTCCGCCGGTAGTCAGTACTGGGCTTCTCCACCGTCCTCCTTTTGCATTGTGTTCCATCAAAGGACAGGCAGCTCCTGCTGTGAAGTACAAGGCTGTGAAGTGCCACTGGCTTTGACCTGACCTGCAGGTTTCAGCCCTGGCCTGTGATTCAAACCTGGGAGAATTGTTACTGCAGCACAGCCCCGTATTTGCTGCGTGTACCCCTTGGTCCATAACTGCAGGAAAACAAAAGCTGGAAAGGTGCTTGGGACTTCAGAACCCAGCACTGGGGAGCTCCAATGGTGGGGTGCTTGCAATGCTTTAATTCCTCCTCTCCAACATCAGCTGGAGTTTGAGGGGTAGGAGAGGATCCCAAAAATCATCATTCAAAGTTTCCATCACCCAGAATCTTTGAGATTCTGCCTCTGTACCTTAGGTTTATCATTTCTCAGAGAAAGAGATTTTTTGCAACATGATAAATGCAGAGATAACATTTTAGGAAAAAAAAAAAAAAAGCCAGTGAAGTTCTAAATCACCATCTACTTTGGCTTCTATACAGCAGGTTCAGACTCTGCAGACATTTTTTCTCTTATGGACCCCACAGAGAAAAGCCACTTATTTCAAGAGAAAGGAATGCATTAATGTCTGCACTCCATAGTTATTCATTAATATTTTTCTTGCACCGCTTCCATAGTTCTAAACACCCTGTGCTTCATAAAAGAAAGAGGGGGAAAAAAAGCCAAGGAAAGCCATTAAGCTTTTCAGTGCTGAAGCACCAGACTTCAAGAGTAGGGCACATTTCCTTTGATTGCTGTGGAAGAAAGATGGAGCTGGGCCAGCAGCACCCAACATCACTGCAGAATTGTCAGCCTCTGCAAGTGGATGGTCCATGGAGCCTTTGATTTTGTGCAGCCACCAGCTGTCCCTGGTCCATCCCGGCAGCAAGCCTGGAATACACCTTTGGGGTCGGACTCCAGCCAGGGGCTGGGGCCTCTCCACCCCTGAGTCACCCCTTCTGTCTGCACGACTTCCACCACAAACTGCACATCAGCTGCTTCCTGGGCCGCCCGAGCTAATGACAGCCCCGTTGGCATTCAGTCCCTGTCCTTTTACAGAGCTTCATTCTGCTCCAAATGATGGCAAAGATTCAAATCATCCAACCAGACTCTGGCTCCTCTGCAGGGCAGGCAGGGCTGGCAAAGTTCTCCAAAGAGACCAGCAGCATCTCTGTTCTCGATGCGTGTGCTGGTCGGGGGGGGGAAATCAGCACAGGCTTTTTTCTTCTTCAAACACGAGCCCCACATCTCTCAAAGGAGAAATCCCAGCTCTTCTTCCCTCGAGGCAGGAGCAGGAGTTCTCCTGCAGGCAGGACAGAACAAGAAAGGAGTTGAGGCTAAACCTGTGCTCGGTGAACACCACAAACCCCCCCGGTAGCGCTGGCGTGGCTGGGGGAGGCGGCCTCGGTTCTGCCACATCCTGGAAAGCAGGACGGGAAATGAAATCTCCTGCCTCATGGTGCAGCTATTGCAAACACGGGCTCTAATGAGCTGTTACCACAAACGCAGCAGGAAGGGGAAGAGAAAGTGAGTAAGGATAACTTTATGGAAGTCAATTAATTTGCTTTTATTTTTTCCACCTCGTTCTTGTGAAAAGCACTTGTCCTCCTCACAACACCTACAGATCAAATCCAGCCATCAGATCAGAGCTGCAGGAGCTTGGCAGAGCCAGTTTGCTGACACCTCCCTGTGCTTTTACTGCAACAATAGGAGTACCTGAGAAGAGAAGAATGTATTTCAGCTTTCTCTGGTCGAAGACAGCTCCTGCAAAGACAGGCATATCTCAAAGTATGACGCTGCCTTGGGGAAGGCAGGACATTGCTTAGTACAAATCTGAGAGAAAACTGCAAGCAAGGAGGGGAACACAGATCTGTGCTATTGTAGGGGTGCATTTAGTCCTTTGTAGTTATTAAGGAATAAAACTACACAGGTCAGTGAGGAGCCTGGGAGAAAAGTCATCTTTTGCAGCGGGAGTACAACCATCCATATCCTTAACGTGTAGGATTTGTATTGCAAATCCAGAGCACCCTATTCTCATTCAGATTGGGAGGATGAATTTTATGATAATTCAACACAGTTAAGAGGACTCCCTGGGTTTTTACTTACATGTTAATATGTCCCTTGAGGCTTATGCAAAACTGATACACAAAGGCTCCTTCTGGTGGACTTCAGCAGCATTATCCACGAGGTGGAGTGGAGCAGCTGCAGATCACCAAACCAAGTGTCCTGGGTTCCACTGAAAATCCTAGAGAAGGTGGCACTGCAAGACCATCCAGGTACAGAACCATGTAGGAATGGTCCCTGCCTAAAGGATGAAAACCAAATTATGGCAGAAGTTCTACCTTTGGGAGCACAAGAACAGGACAGAGTTGAGACATCCCAGGTCTGACCTACAAGCCATTGAAGAACCTGCTTCATTTCTTAGCAAAGTGATGGGCTTTATTTTTTAAAAATGGAGCAGGGCTACTGTGGAGCTCTGACCTTTTCCAGTTCCTGCTGCTGTTTAGCCAAGACTTCATCGCTGTAGGGCAGTGCCCTTGGGTTTTGCCATGGATACCCGCTTATTGCAACAACAGCAGATGAAACATACCCCTTAGAAGCTCCACAGTTAAATAAGTTAACTGGAGAGCAAGGGACTTACTGTGGGAACTGTTTGGTTTGTTAGTTTTACTAATGCTCGGTCTGGATGCTGGCCACCAGCGAGGCTGTGAACAGGGAGATCTTGAGGGGAGCTGCATTCGGTGGCATTTGGTTTAGGTTAGAGCAGGAAATTCTGCATCTGGGCCCTCTGTCTCAGATTTTCTGGTTTGGTGCCCTGAGCACACCATAACCATTGCTTAACCCAGAGCTGCTGCTGCAACAAGAATTGAAAAATGAAAATCATTCTTCTTTGGGCCACTTGTAACAAAATAGTTGAGCAGAGGATGTTCCCAATCAGGGCTGCTTTTTGGCTTTGGTTTCTGTAGGAATCTTCCAAAAGGATTATTTCCTCTTCTGAATATTCCAGAACTGGGGATGCTGAGTGAACCCTGTTTCCTTTAGCTGGCTACACCGGTGACACACAGGCAGACCATCAGATCTACTGGGCACAGAGTGATCTGGTTTAATGTGCAAGCGACCTGCATTAAAACAACATGGATACGGACATTGGTAACTCTGGGGCTGAGAGAACAACAAATGGGACACCCGACTCCATTCTGCTGCACCACAAGCATGTGTTAGAGAGTGTGGCTAAAGGAAAGGTCATTAAAAATCTAATTCTACTTCCCCAAACTCGATGTCCCTTCACAAAATGAGAAATTGCATCTCTGTGCCATGGCAAAGGACAAACAGAATCACGGTAATTGCAAACAAGATTCCTGAAAAAGAAGAGGCTTGGGGGAGAAATTGCAGAGCTCATAAGTGCTTGGAGGATCTCGCCACAGGAAGTGCACTGCAAGCCTTGGATATAAGTCTAGATGAAAATAAAGGCATAATAATGGCCAAGGAAACCAAGAAGCTGTGCCATCACATTGCTCATAGCTCTGCAACTGCCAGCAGGGAGGATGTCTGGGTTCAGGAATGTTGTGCTTTGCTCTTTGTGCCACCATCACCGTCTCCCAGGAGTTTCTCAGAGCACAGCTTGGCTCTTTTCCTTCCACCTGTCCTTGTGCCAGTCACGTGTGTCAGGGCAAGGATGAACCCCCTGCTTGGGAGCAGGAAGGACCAGGCCAGCAAGGAAAGGTGCTTCAGTGGACCAGTGGTGAAGGTGTGCTGCAGCCACCCTGAGCGGTCAAACCTTCATTTCTCGGTGCTGGTAGCTCTGCCCTTGGGGGATTTCTCCACCACCAGGTCCAAGTCACTGTTTATCCAGGTACAGCTCCTGGGAGCCGTGTGTGTACAGGCTCTCCCCAGCCTTGGCAAAGCACTCTGGGGAGCTGGAATGACACTGGGCTGGGGACACAGCCGATCACCCCGGGCCTGCCAGCTGGGGATTGTCACAGTCTGACAGCAGGGAGCTGGGCTGGCTTTCTGAGCAATCAAAATACTGCCCTTGATTAGGATGGTGGCTTGTTTTCTGGCATTGTTGGCATCTCTGCCAAATAGTTTTGTCATCGTCAGTATTGTAATGTCTTGGCCGAGAGCAGTGGTAACCCTTGCCTTTCCTGTGACCTTGGGGATGATCTCTCTTTGACCTCTTAGTGAATGACTAATGACAAGTGCAGATGTTCATATTGCAACTAAATTATGCACCAAATCCAGGAAACCCTTCACTAGCTGATCTTAGGTTCTTCTTTACTTCGTAGAAGGCAGGAAAGGGATGATAAAGGGTTAGAAAAAGAAAAGGAACAGGACAAAGCAACAACTCATGTTGGTTTCTGGGACAGAAGTTTCTCTCAGATTTTCTACCACAACTCCTCCATTGGCAGTAAGCACTGGGGAGCAGGAGCTGTAAGATAGAGATCCAGCAAACATTCTCCTGCTGGGACAGCGTTAGGTGATGTCAGCAGAACATTAAATATGTGGGCCAAAATACTGCCCTTCTTCAGGTTTGCCTTTGGTGATGTCCTGGAGGAAGAGTCTCTTTAGGAACTGGCTCAGGTATCCCCAAATCTGAAAGGCAGGGCACAGGGAGAAGGGAGAGGAAGATAAGGAGATAAAACCACTTGTCATCACCTGCTAAACACAACCTCCAATAAAGATACTGCTCCTTTCCTGAATTCCTGCTCAGAAAATCTGTCTCTCTTTATAATGGAAATATTGTCCCATCTCTCTCAGGCTGGAATTTAATTATCAGAAGGGTTTTCCTCCCTCAAAAAGTTTTTCAGAAAAAAACATTCCATTTGAGTCAAACATGCAAACTACATCTCAAAATAGTTAAACAAATATTTTTGCTATTTCAATTTTATGTTGTACTTTGGGAAAATATTAATTGTTACTTCATGCTTTTTAAGTTTGAAAACCATAAAACTACATTTTAAAGTGAGCAAGAAATAACTTAATATTCTTTAAAGGAAGAAAGCAGAAAATGTAAGGCCTTTTGAAACAGCACTAATAATTTTAATTTTTTTCCCAAATATTTGTGGAGTTGTTATGTTAAAACTAAATGGTATTTTCTGATTTAAAAAAAGAAAATGCCAGAAGGCTTCTAACAATCTCTGCCAAAGCTGCCAGGGCCACATCTCATGACCTTTTCATGGGAGTGCACGTGACACTGGTAGCACAAACTGAGCAGGAACTGTCCACCCACTCCAACCAGGGAATAGTCAGGACACAGAAGAACATTAAACAAGATGTCTCAGCTCCGGGACGTAGAGCACAGCTGTATGGACACAACTGATGTTCTTAACAGCAAAAGACAAGTGACTCCAGAGCTGGAACACATCCACAGCGTCGGGGCAGACCCAGTTTCTATCCCACTGCCCATGGGCACCCCCAGGTCTCACCCATGGATCACCTCCTTAACCTGCTGGTCCTTTTCTCCAGGTTGCTGTATTTTAGTCCTCGCTAATACAGACTCTTCTGTCACGTCACATCCAATGAGATAAATAATCCATCTACTCTGGTGTCACTTTTCCAGCTGTGACACTTTCAGAAGATATTTAATGCCCACAATGAACCTGGCCAGGTGCAGAAGACCATACACAAAAAGAAAAAATATTGGCGTGGTAATTAACCTTCATTAAAGGTTTTGTTTGAAACTCTTAGAGCCTTCTAGTTACCATGCCTACTCTATTTAAACACCAGGCAGCAAAGATTCGTTGCAGTGGCTCTGACCAGGATATAAACACAATTGGAATGTCAAGACAACCAACCAACATATCAGCATTGGATACAGAAGCTTTATCCATGGAGCCTGGGAAGGCGTTTAAACAGAAAAACACAGTTACCTGCACTGAAATGTGGGCAGGATGATTCCAGCTTCTACATGACCTCACCAAGTCCAAAATGGGCCTTCTAAAAAAGGAAATCAGTTACAATGGTGCCACAGCAGGGCAGCACAGTCACTGACTGGGAGGGTCAAAGCTCACTTGGGCAATGCCATCTGCTTCCTGACGGTCCAACATCCACATCCAATCAGCTGGAGCAGTCCTTGCTGATGAGGAAAAGCCATCAACAGCTCAACAGGCAGTCACCAGCAACACCATGTCCCCAGCATTGCCACAGGACCATGACATCAGCTGAACGTGACAAGTGAAACAAAGGCAGGCCACTTCCTGCTAAATCACATGGCCCAGTCAGTGCCCATCGTGCCTTCAGCTAGTGGGTAAGCACACAGAGAAAGGTGCCAGGCAATAAAGAGGGCATGTTTCCGTGCATTCTCAGGAGGGCACAAAGGTTGATCTGTATTTTGAAGTCAAGCTGGTGAATGAAGTGTGTGGATCAGTACTAAATCGGGAAAGCCATTCTGCCTCTTGGAGTGTGGTTTTCCTTTTGCCAGCCTGGGGTTGCCAGGGCCAGT
The DNA here is from genome assembly GCA_013398855.1 of Mohoua ochrocephala. Taxonomy (NCBI): domain Eukaryota; kingdom Metazoa; phylum Chordata; class Aves; order Passeriformes; family Acanthizidae; genus Mohoua; species Mohoua ochrocephala. The sequence goes on from VZTA01027640.1 coordinate 707,136, forward strand.
CCTACCTCAAAGGATGTTTTCATCAGCCTACAAGGAGAAAAAAACCACTCTTCTGTTTCCTTACCAGAATTGTGGCTGTGACAGCACTGTCTGTAAGGATGCCTGTTAAGAGCGAGGTAGTAGCACGGAAGTCACCAGTGGGGAATTTTACCCTGGGCCAAGGCACATTCAGAGTAGTTTGGAGAGTTTAATCATCCTCTCGCTCATCTCCCTGGTGCTGTTTGCAGGACCACCAAAGAAAGGTGCTCAGATGATGAACTGGGTGACCTCAGCCATTGTGACAGACGCAGGTCAGCGTTGCAGAATGACTCCAGCTGCATCACGCAGCCGATGGCCGAACAAAAGCCAGAAGGGTTCAATGAAAAAGGTTTTGCTAAGCTGTTCTCTTTAAACAGACACTTGCCATCTTTCTGTGGTTTTTTGAAAAGCTGTTTCAGCCCAGTGAAAGTGTTTCTGAAACGCTACATGCTCATGTTTGAAGCCTGACAATGTTCCACAAATGTAGATGTTCTTCTTTACAATTATATAGATACTGTTCCATAAATTAAACATTAATGCCTAAACAACCAACTGCTGTCTGCAACCCTGCTGCTACAGACCAAGAATGAACATTACTTAGGAAAGGGAGACCTCCAAGGAAAAGAGTCGGGTATCTGCAGAAAGCAATTACCTGTCAGTAAGTGATACCTGACTCCATATAAATCCCACTGCTACAGCAGGAGCATGGCAGACAGCTGTCCTTCCAAAGGAAAAAAGGCTGTAAAGATTGTATTTGAACTCCAGCTTCGTCATTTGAGAATAGTTTGAGCCACTGCGTTATCTCTGCCCTTTACTGAGTGCAATAATCGTGGCATTTTCTAAACAAAATGAGTCTCCCTTTGCTGTAGATCAGCAGTGAGCTGCATTTCATAGGCGAGGGAAGGAAGGTGATTGAACCAGCTGGCAGAGGGTCAGAAAAGGACATTTGAGCTTACACCCTTCTGGGAAATGGCACAGCTGTGAGGAAGTACCTTGGGAAGGGTTGAAGAAAATCCATTCCTTGAGTTTTATTTCACAACGTTCCCAGGAACTGAACATTATCCCTCTCCTTGTCTGGTCCAGCAAACAGATGCTCTGCATTTCAGACACGTCAATGACAGAAAGCATTCCCTATCAAACGACAAAGCATTTGTTAATACACCCCCAAGAAGGAGAGGCTTAGCTGACCTGGGTATTTATTTAACATGCAGTTTCCAGCATTTTTCTACTCCTACAACAAACTCGTTGTTGGATCTCAGCATATCCACACCTCACACGTATAAAGCAGTTACTGCCTGCAAAAGACACCCTGGGCAACAAAGGGTAAACTTTCCCTGTGCCCAGGGAAGAGCATTACCTTAATCTCTTATCTAGGCCTGCTTTTCAGTGGCACTTGATACAGGAGCTATACCAAACACTTCCTTGAATACATAAAGCCAGGGATTGGGTTACACACGATCCAAGATCTGTGCCACCAGTAAGACAAAAGCTCCTATATTACCTGGCACATGCCTGCTAAATTATTGAAGTGTCCCTTCAAACTGAATGTATTCACTGGATAATTAGTCAACAGAAGAAAACGGTCTCTCTTTACAAAGCTAATGTTGACAGGTATTGTATCTTTCATGCACTGTAACAAAAAGCATTTGCAGAACTGATGCAACACAAACATTTGGAATTGCTCTGTCCATGCACAAGTGTTCCCAAGGCACATGGTCCCCTTTGTGGTGCTGCCTCCGTCTCATATTACCTTAAAGCCAAGTCCTAAAAATGCGAATTACTTTTACCAAATGTGGCACCATCCCCGTTTCAGAGGCAGGTCAATGGTGCAAACACCTGGGAGTTTGCTGTGCATCTGAGGAAGGAGCGAGATCAAACAGGCATAGGTACCAGCCTGACCCCCCTCGTTCTGCATCAAGTGAGACCTGCCTGTGATGCCTTAGGTTTTAACTTTTATATTTTTCAAACCCTGCCCTGCCTGGTGTGTGACTCTGGAGTTCCTTGTGCCCTGGGAGCTGCTGTTCTCTCCTGCTGCTCACACACAACAATCCTCTGCAGGTTCCACTCCAAGGACACCGGGCCCCAAATGTGTCAACTCAAAGCCTCTCAAGGGGGGCAAACTTGGGGTAATTCCATCCTGAACTGAGGTGATCATTGGAGAATGAACCCTGAGATGCAAATGAACCCAACTTATCAAAGTGGGAAGAACCCGTGAGCCAGGGTCCATCTGGGGTGGAGCCTCTGGACTGCCCAGGGTGAGCCTTTGAAGGCCTTCAAATAAATCCCTCCTTTTATTCTCTTATTCTTGTCTGGTCTCTGTGTTTTAGGTGGCCACTGAAGGCATCACCTGGGGCTCTGCAAACAGTCACTGTCCCTCTCAGCTCCCACGGCTTGTAGCTGATGTCCCGGCGTGCCACTCCAGAGGCTCTGCTCTCAGGGGCTTGTTCCCTGCTGGGGATTCTCGGGAACACAGGCTGCTCCATGGCACACAGAGCGTGCTGCACAATGGCAGTCCCAGCACGTCTGCCGAAAGCACCACAGGCAGCCAGCTGGTGCTGCTCCGTTTGTTCTGACCTGGCAAGGGAAGAACAGCAGCAGTTTCCACTCATGGAATGGCTGCGCTGCTGCTGAGAGCAGGATGGGCCCTGCACTGCTGTGTATAAACCTAAGCTTACCTGGAAATACAAATAGATGGCTTCCAGCTGTTTGAGCAGCAGCTGCAGGATGAAATACAGTTCCACCAACTTCAACTCACAGCCTGAGGTGTGCAAAGTCAACATTCTGTCAGTGCAGATAGTACTAGGTTGTTTTCTTTTCAATTACACCTGTTACACCTGACCCTAAGGGGACAGGTGGGTTCTTTTAGGGGTCTTTGGCAGAATAAAGAACACTAAATTGCAGTTACAATCAAGGTTTTCTCAGCAGGATATTCTGATTAGCATAGCACAGAATTTATGATTAGTATGGCACAGGATTTCTACAAGTAGCATCAATATGGTACAATCTGTAAGTAGCATAATACACAATTTAAAATATAATTTCTTATAGCCTGGACCCTCTGCAGGTCTGAGGATCTAAATACACAGTTTAGTGTATCAATGCAACAATCCTCATCTAGACTTGGAAATCATGTCACAGAACGAGTCACTCAGTCCTGAGGAAGCAGAGGACAGTGGAGGCATCTGTGGCCATGAGGGGTCACGGGGTCACTGTCCAGCAGCAGTTTGGGGCCCAGTTCTCCACTGAGGATTTCTAACTCCATAATTTTATAGACAGAGCCCTGGGTGCTGTTCCACTTCCCTGTCTGTGGTGGGCTCATCGGCAGCACTGGGCTGGCTGGGAGCCTGGGACCTTCAAGGCAGCAAGGAAGGGAGGAATGAGCCTGAAGCCCGGGAATCTCGAGACCAGCAGCGAGGGGAAGATGAAACATGTTTGGCTGACTTGGCTCAGAGCACCTTCAGGGCCTGATAGTGAGAGAAGGGGAACAAATACATGACCTGCTTGGTCAGATGTCTCTCGGAGCAGCTAAAGGAGCATCTCACAGTTTGTTCTAAAACTTGGTTTATGTTTATGGATACCAGGTACACTCGTGAGAAACTCAAAATTAGAAATTATTTCCATCTTCTTCTGTTCTCTGAGTATTTTGGGGTAACTTGCAAATATCTGCACCCCGTATTCCAGCACAGGTGCTGTAGCGCTCCAGCTCCGTGCAGAGCCCCGGGCGTGCTGCAGCCCCGGCTGCAGGGAGGGAAAGCTCTGCTCAGGAGCCATCAGCACTGCCCTCCCCTGGCACCACAGCAGAGTTACAGCAACGCCTTCAAACCGCAGCATCCTGTGCATCCTGCAGGCTAACAAGTAGAGAAAGTTATGGGGGAATTGCTCCTGCTCTGAATTTGTTCCAGTCATTATTGCGTGCTGCAGCTCCAGGTAATGATCATCACCTGGCTGGTAAAGCTGAACAACCCGGGGGAAATGCTCTATACCGTGAATCTGCAGCAAAGATTTTTGAAATAAATCAGCCTTACCCAAATGACTGCAAATGACACTTACTTAGCCAATCTGAAGACTTAAAAATTAACAGCCATTTCATTTTGCCCAGGTTAATCTCTGCAAAAAGCAAACAAATCAGAAATCGGTGGTTTCTACCATTTCAAAGGCTGAGTAGTGTAAAACCTTGTGATGGTGATTTGACACAATCCCTCCTCGTGGGCAGCTGCCCAGACACCTCATCTGCAAACAGCACTTCTTCACCATTAAATGGAGCCAGGCCTAAGCAAGAGTTTTACTGAAATATCCCACATACCCCCAATCCCAGCTCGATCTCAAATCCACACCTCTCTGGAGAACAACTCGGTGACCAGTTTTCTTGGCCTAGGAGCCAAGCTGGAGTACTCACTAATTCAGGATTGCATTTCCTGTGACAGATGGTAAATCAATATTCTGCCTGCCTGCCACTGTGCAAACATGTCTTGTTTCATCTGTGAAAGGCTTTAGCAGACAAACTTTGCCAATTACTTAGTTTTCTGAAATACATTTCATTAAACCAATGTGCAAAACCACTGACACGTGAGAGCAGCAGCAGCAGGAAACTCATCTGAAAATGTTGTAAAATGTTCCCATTTTGAGGGGTTTAACTGGGCTGCTCTTGATGCCAAAGATGATTTTCCTGCAATAAAACACATTGGCAGCAAACTTTCTGAAAACTAAAGAAGTTATTTTATAAATCAAGCATTCCTATGGTTAGCTTTGGGTACGTTAGAACCTTACATTCTTCACCCAGTTTTTTTGGACAGGTCACTGCCATAGAATAGCAAGTCAATACATCTCCAGCAATGCACACTTTAAAGGGTGTGAATAAACTCTCACTTATTTTCGATGCTTGAAGGGATACAGCTGTGTGTACTTTACAAAAGAACCTCACAATAGTTCCAGGGAAGAGTAAATTGCCAATGTGTTCTCTTAACTTGGGTAATGGAAAACAATTCAGTTCAAAGCCTGATCCTCCTCCCAGCTGAACACATCTCATCTGCACAGCAACATAATGGAAACTATGTTCTTCTAAAATTAGTCTGAACAAGTAGCAAGTGATGACTAAATAATTCTGAAGCCTCACTGACAAAGAAATTCAGTCCAGCAGAGTAAGTACTCAACATTTTAACACCCAATGAGTTATGAAACAAGACTCACCAGTGTCCACTGCAGTAGGTGCAACTCCTTGGGATCCCAGGAAATATACCTGCTGAACTCAGCTATTTTCTCTCGTTCACATTGCTAAGTCTTTAAACAAAACGAGATTTTTTTTAAAGCAAGCAGCAATGACACATTCCATTCTTCCCTGTTTACACCAGTGGGAGTTCTGCACACATCAGTGATCACGTCCACTTCATCCTGAGCCTGCAGTTGCTTGGTGGCATTCAGTTGACTGGGAAGTCTGGAAAAATGTGCTAGCTAACAACCAAAGATTGCTACATAACAATCACAACCTTGGGGAAAAAAATCAACAGAAACCAAAGAAATGTTTGAGCAAATGCCCATCTCCTGATAAAAGTGCTGGGAACTCTTTCCTACCTTAAAGAAAACAAATAGTGCATGAATGTGAAATCTTAAACTATGTAAAAACATAGAGGCAGCAGGGAAATAAATCTTGAGAAATAAAACAGAAAAAGATCATCCCTCAACAAAGCAGAGCTGGGTGTATTTCAAGGACTTTCCTCTATACCAAACAAGAAATACCCATCCAGCAAAAAACTGATGAACACAGGGGAGAGTCTGGAGTGAAAGGACAGCGGGCTGGAGAGAGTTTGAAGAGTCTATGATTCATTTGTACTCACGTTGTCAGGTATTTGGCTGCTGAAATTGCAATGAACTTGATTCATTCTCCCAAAACAAAAGGCCTTTCACACCAGTTCTCCCAATTCTTTGAGGCAAACCCACAGGAATCATTCATAGTGAAATAGCAGTTGGAAAATGCATTGGATTCCCAGCTGAAGCAGCTGGAGGGAAAGGACTTTCATTAAATGTCTCTGAATTACACTGAAAGGACTTTTAAAAGTGAAGCACATTACCTTGCCCACATTATTTTATCAGAACTTTTGAATATAAAAAAGCATTTAGTAAAAATTTTATTTGAAATGTAGCATGAATCCGTAACCATCAGCATTAAACCATATCAGTTTTACAGAGAATTTGTACAATATGACATGTATCTCTATACATGCTCCCCCCCCACCCCCTTTTTATTCAGTCATTATCAAACAAACAATAGTTAGACAGGAATAATAAGCATTCACTTCCAAAAAGAAAACTTTGGCATGTATACGACTGGCTAGTTAAAAGTAAACAGTGGTAGATTCAAGTCAGAGAGAGACCCACTCGTTTTGTTTCACAGCATTTTTGATCAGGATGAAGCTCCCCAGCATTACTTTCTAGTTAATACAAAAATGAGTATTTTTTTTCAGTCCTAAACACCCTGTTACAGGACAAAACCACGTTAAGAGAGATGTAAAAAACCTCAACTTTTAACTCTAAAAGGTGTCAGCTTCAAAGCAGTTTAGGTCAAAGGGATTTTGCACACGTTGGTTTGGTCATGAATAAAACCTTTAAAGGTTTGCTCATGCTCCTGAACTCTGTGTCACTGAGCTATTTCACCACTTGGCACCACTGCAGCTTCTCCTTTGAACTAGAAAAAGCTGTTTGCTCAAAAGTCATGTCCACTGCAAAAAAATCTGAATTTTGCACTGGGCCCATCTTCTGTCTTGAGTTTCTGTCACTGCTGTTGGCCCCTTACATACCTTCCTAGTCATCTACAAAAGGAGGGAAACCTATCTGCAAGGCATTTCTTCCTGGCACACAGCAGACAATGCTTCCATTTCAAAAACCAGAAAGCAATGAAAGAACCCCTGAATTATTAATAATGAAAACAAGCCTCCTTTGAGAAGAATTACTGGTGATTCTCCAAGTACATACAAAAAATACAGTATTTATACAACTTCTCCAGAACTACTATCATTAACGTATTTTAATGTAGTACTAACAAAATAAATCCCTAGATACAAATGGTTGCACTTCAAAGCAGGAATATCTACCCCAGATGTTGATTTTGCTGCAATTCCATTATTGCTGTGGAACAGAGAGTGGTTAAGTCATGTCAATAGGAGCCTCTCTTTCTTACACACATCAGAGCATCTAATTTGGAAAACGTTCTCCAGCAAGTCAGAATACATTTAATGTAATTTTTACAGTTCCTGCTAAATGTTTGTGATCCAAAGTTGACTGAACCATGGTGCAACAGGGCACAGATGGCAGAAGAGCAGAACAAGTGGAGGAGCTGGAGTTAGACTCACTACTTCTTATTCCTGGGCTTCAGCTCTTCTGCTGCATTTCGCAGAAAAATGTAGTTTTTCTTTTGTGGATTATAGAATTCATGACCCTAAAGAGAAAAATAATCTACATTTACTCTCGTCAAAGAAAAAATATCAGCATTACTTAAAATGTAAGAATATGAATATTCCATTAGTTTGGTTTAGTAAGATTTAATCTGAAAGCCTTTAAGACCAGATATTGGACCACAGTGGTAGATTAGAAACAGCTTACTTGAACAAGCAATTACAAGAACTATACATATAAAGTAAAATTTAAGAGACTTTTATCCATTTTTAAAGTACAAAATACTTTAAAAAAAACCCCCACATATCTCTAAGTCCTACTTTACAGATGCAGCCTAAGAACTCAATATGATTTCTTTTAAATGTCATTCTAGGCAGAGAAGAAATGAAACCTTTAATGGCCACCCAGCTTCACTTTATATTTTCTATCTTCTACATGACATAAGGTCACATTTTTTCAAAGTGAAGCCCGAGTTCTAGAGACAACTGCAGAGCTTTCTGTTCCCCAGCTGCAGATGCAAATGTGTTATTTTGCATATTTGAATCATTTGCATACACATTACCAAATTAATACCCAAGTACCCAAATCAGGGAGAGTAAACACTAATAAAGCTACTGAGGGCCAACACGCAAGTTGGAAATTACCAACGCTGTGGACAAGAAATGGTTCTGGGAAGGAAGGTTAGTACTTAGCACCAAGTGATTTCACTACTTAATATTGGTTTACAGATCTGAAAGATACCACTGCAGTCCACCCGAGCATTAGAACTGAAGAATTCATCTGCACCAACAAATACTTTGGGCAGAGGACTAAATACAATGCAGTGAATTAAAATTTTGCTCTTTGTGACATCAAGTTAATCTATGTGATTTCTGCATTCATTTCACTCAAAACAAGGAACATTATCCTCCAAGCACCATGAAAATTAGTTATATTTCAAGCTTGCTGCCCTCCCTTCTTAAACTATTAGGAAGTATTGATTTTCCACAGATTATGGTTTGCTGTGGTTCTGCTGCATCTGTACTGTTAAGTCTGGAAGGGAAATACATAAAAATAAGCACCATCAAAAAGCCTCACTGAGCGACAGTGAAAATTTAACACAGGGCATTCAAACACTGGGGTGTTTATAGTCAGTCACAGCTTTTTTTTCCTGCACAAGCAGCAGAGATGTGCATTTCACAAGCTCTGTGGGAAGCTGTTAGGGTGCCACACTGCCCTGTGACACTGCCCACGGCACAACGTGTGTGAGCAACCACGGCAACCTGTGAATCAGGGAATTTACATGTTGCTCATCCACATTTGCAAACCAGCATCGTTTAGCAATCTTGTCCAGCTGAAGCAAAATCACCACAAATTCACTGCTTCAGTGTTAAGCTTCATCAGGTGGCCAAAATGGCCATTTTAAGTTTTCTTAGAAATCAGAAAGATTCAGCTACTATTTATAAGGAACAGCAAAAGCCTCACAAGATAAAGAGTCTTGTGTTCATACTTGCAGTTGCCAACTGAGTCTAAACCTTTCTTACCTTTGACCAATCATAGCTGGAAGCATAAGCAAATATATTGCCATTGTGGTTGAAACAACAAGCAGATATTGGCTGGTCCAGTTGCTCTGAGGTTTTTAGCTTTGTCCGTGCATCTTTATCCCAAAAGCTGAATCTCCCATCAGACCCTACTGTGGCCAGGGTACCATGGACAGGGTGGAATGCTATCCCATTAACCTGCACAACCATACAAAACACCGTGTAAAACACCACTCACAGCAGATGTCCTGCAGCCTACAAGAGTAAATACACAAAATTTCAACTGGATACAACTCTTTAATTTTTTAAAAATATTTTCAGATATATTTTTGGAGAAAAAACCCAAAAAAAACCTGAAGAAAAACCACCACAGCAACAAGAAAAGCATCATCTTTTTTGTCTAGTACCTAATAATTCAATGCATGATGCCATTACACAACTATTGTTTCAATATCTGCAAAATTAACGAGTGTCAACTCCACCTGTTGACAAGAAGATTCAACGAAAGGCTGATCTAACACTTGTTTTATGGGAAGTATCAAAATTTGCCTTTCCTCTTATGACTATGACAGGTCTTTAAACATGTCTAAGATAACATTAGGCAAGATAAAAGGAGAACAAACAATTCAGAGCCAATTTTACATTAGGAGTGTACAGTGTACATATGATAGATGGTACATGTTGGAAACTCACAGCATAGATGTCCTGAGGTGCTGATGTGTTTGTTCCATTGGAGCGATGGCATTTAAAAGTGAAATTATCTTTTGCACTAGGAAGGAAATAAATTTATTTTTAAAAAATGGCTTTTTATTTTCATCATTGTGAACTGAGCAATTAAGAGAGGATGTTTTATTAAATACTTACGGATTTGGGGGGTTGATATAATGAATAGCTACTCTCCCTTCAATACTTCCAAGGGCAAATCCAGTTGGTTTGTTCACTTTGTCTTTGAAAATAGCAACACAGCGATGCTGAATTTGAGAAAGATACAAAGGAGTTTCAGACAGAGGTATCTTTTCCACAGGGACACAAAACATCACAGACATCAAGGCAAGGTAAAGCAAAACCACTGACAAGGTCAACAGATCGGTCAAATTCTATTGAGAATTTGGGCAACAGTATTTAAATTTCTAAATCCTTGTGAAGATCAGCAATAGATCAGTGGCAAACCAGGTCATTGCCATAAGAAGATCACTTGCAAACACTGCAAAATGTCAACAATCTGAATAAATACACTCACAATACATATTACTATTTACCTGGTGTTTAAGAGGTGATTCTATTCTTCTAAATTCAGAAGGTTGGTTCTCTAACTGATAAACTATCAAACCCCTTTCTGCAGTGGCCACAGCTGCCATAGGATGAACCTGGATAAGGTTGTAAAACAGGTTGGAAGAGAGACACTTGTGTTAATTGCATGGCAGAACATCCTGAAGAACTTAAAGGAATGAGAGGGAGGGAAATAGGAAGCAGATAAAAAACAAAGTTCATTTATTCACATATCTTCAAACACAACAAGTCAGTTTTTCCCTGCCACTGAGAAATTAAACACACCAAAAATCTTCTCATTATCAGCTGCCTCTTCAAGTGTGAAGTGCAATGGTGGTTTACAAACGTGTCCAGAACTAAAGGTAGGTCAGTCCTCGTGCTGATTTTTGTGATGTTAAAAGGACACTAAGCGTGTTTTGTACAATGAAAATCCCAATTTTCCAGGGCCTGATCAAGAAGATCAGATTATGTTCTACTACTACAATCACACTGAGGTCAAACACTAACAGTGTTCAGTACGATCCTATAGAAGCCCCCAAAACTTATTCCTACTCCCAGTTACCCAGCTGGCACCAGCTCACCACATATCCTGACTTACCACATCTGCACAGTAACATCTCTCAGGGAGCTGCAGCGTCATCATAGGTGTTGGTGAACGGGTATCCCAGAACTGACGGGAACACAGAAACAAACAAACTTACACTTGGAGCTCAGGATACACTTAAAATTACTACAGGAGAGAGACTGTAACTGGCACCAAGCAGTGCAACTCCCTGAAGTGAGGCTATTCATTAATTATTAGAGCCTAATAAAACATTTTTACGTCACATAAATATTACTAGCACACTTTGTGTCCATTTGTTCAGGTAAAAATCCTACCTTCAATGTTTTATCCCAGCTTCCTGTCATCACACAGCTGTAATTTGGTGCTTTAATCCAATGGATAGTCTTCACAGGAGCATCGTGCTGAAGAAAAGAAGGACAAACACGTACAAGAAGCAATCATTAAAGGGACTAACTCTTCCTAAATTATAACTGCTAACTCATTTTAGTCACCATAATTACATATTCTACAAACGGACATTAATTTCAAATTTGAGAATATAAACTGTAATCGCTGTTATTGTTGCAGCAGAAAACTGGTATTTGTGAAGTGAATTGAACGACTTCTTAAATTTTTTTTTTCCCCTCTGATGCAGCAGGGTGACTTAGTGAGACCACTGCAGCAGTGGAAAGAGGAAACAGGTGCACAGGGTTTTTAAATCACTTTGATCACCTGTTCAGGTGCACTTCACTATCTCAAAAATATAAAAATTAGAAAGGTAGCTTTTAATAAAAAAAGAAAAAAAACCCATTTAGTACTTTGGGCTTTACTTACTTGTGCAATCTGAATTGCTTGATTGCTGTTGAGATCCCACATTTTGGCAGTTTTATCACAGGAAGCAGTAAATACTTTACTCCCATCCTAAAAAACAAGAATAAACCCAAGAGATGAACTGGCTCTACTGGCAAACAGTCAAGTCTCATTCTCTTCTAGTAACAGTCTAACATCAGTGTAACATGTACAGGGATTGCAAGACAAGAAACACAAACCCAAATTTATTTATGACTATGTCATAAAAGAACAAATGGTGCTGGCTTTTATCTAGCTTTTTAATACACTCCTAACTTTTAAACTCACTTTTAGCCTTCTTACACCCACGCCAGCCCATCCCACTAGGACACACTTAGCACACATTTACAGCAATTTAAGTCTCTACAATAACCATGGGCTGCAGCTACATGTGGCACTGCTCTGCCTGCAAACTACACACCAATTTATTTGGACTTTCGGTAAAAAATGTGCATTTGTTTTTAAATAAGAACATACATCACTCCAGCAGGCATCTAGTACGGGCCCTGTGTGCATCTGCTGAGCCTTTGGAATTGTCTGTCCGTTGTCCTGAACTTCCCAGCAGCGAACCTGGAACAGGAGAAGCAAATGCAGATTTAACATATTAACAGGAACTTAAACAGATTTGTCTTGAAGACCCCAGCCTTAGTTTATCCAACAAAAAGTATGCTGAGAAACACCAAAGTCTGGGTTTCTTTCAGAACTAGTGAAACCTTATTTTTTCTGCTTGTTCCTTTTACCTTTAGAGCCAAAACTCAACCCCACAACTTCAATCTCCACCTCAAGAGTACCTTGCAAACCTGTAACCCCTCACTACACTGTCCTGGAGAACGCTTAACCCTCAGCTTGGCAGAATACAACAGTTAGAAAACATGCCCACATTTGTCTTCCCTCCCTGCCTGAGCCAGCTGGGATGTCATCCTTCAAACCAAAACAACTTAGTATGATAACTTAATCAATAACTTAATCTTTCTGGGTTTGTGCTGTCAAAGTAGATGATTTATCAACTATGTCAAACTTAGTGCCTTGGTACTAGACATAAATTTTGCAGTTCTTCAACAAGTTAGGTTTTCAGGTGCCCTGCACAAGCTTTTATGATCCAGTTTTGCAGTTTAGGCACTTTATTCATCTACATGTCTAACTGAGAGTACTTACATCATTTGCCCATGATCCTGCAATGAGGAAATTACCCGGCAGCGTCGGTGGACTAAATGCTAAACAAGATATGCTGTCATCAGGTGGAGACGTTACTTCAATATCCTATAAACGACAGGAGACAGAACAAACTTTGCCACATTTGAAAACTGTGAACCGAGCTCTTATTACTTCTATAGAACGAGCCAGCAGGTCCTGCTGTGATACATGACCACACACAGCAGCACAGGGGGCTGACACACGTACCTTCATGGGGTTGTGGTTATCTGCTGTGGTGCTGCCGAACATGCTGGTACCGCCGGTACCGAAGCCCGACGTTGACCCGAACAGACTCATCCTGGCGCTGCGAACGAATAAAAGGTTGAGTCCTGCAAGGCCCTCAAGCGTGCCCGAGGCGTCTCACCGCAGCTACCACACCAGCAGGCCCCTGAGAGGCACCCAGGGATATACAAATATACCAAACAAAATATATTAAAATAAAATAAATAAATAAAAAGACACTTCTCGTTGCTGTTGGATCCCCCACACCTCCCGGCTGCCCACCGTGCCGCGGATCCCTCTCGGGCCGTGCCGTGGCAGAGCCAACCCCGCC
>VZTA01027640.1:720790-757956 GCA_013398855.1 Mohoua ochrocephala
TGCGCACGCGCCGCGGGGCGGGGCCGCGGCTGCGCCCTGGGCGGGGGAGGCTCCGGGCGGGTCCTGCCCCCTCCCCGCCCCTCAGAGGAAAAGGGGGAATCGCTTTTTCCTTCCTAGAGCAGCAGCCGCAGAAGTTGGAACCTGTGTGTTTTTTGGGAATGTCCCTGTGCCGCAGGTGACCTGACCCTCCTGTGGTACAGCTCCTGCTGGACCAGCCCTGTGTTCCCTGGGATTATAGTGCCTGGACACCTGGGCACCAGCCAGCAATACTCACTTGTAACTCTGCCACTGTACAGTAAATAAAGAGGAAGTTGCATTCGAATTTGATGCTGATGAAACAGCCAGTAAAAAACCCAGCTAGATAAATCTACTGAAAATATAGTCTGTGATATCCATGCTAATATCCAGATCAATTTTGGAGGTATTTTCTATGCAGTCAATCTGGCTCCCTCGCATAAAAGTTATCGTACACTTCAATCACCACAGTTTTCTGCTTCTCTTTAGTGTTTTAAAGGCAACTAAATAAATAAAATGAACAAGGAATTCTGTTATGATGTGCATTGTTAACAGGATTGTTTATTAAATTCTTAATCAGTAACATCTGCTTTTTTATTTGTTCACTGAAGACAAATAGTAATTTGATTGCTGGAAGATTTATAGCTGCTTGAGATATGCAGCAAGGAATTGTTTCTGGCTTTTAGGTCTAAATTTACAAAACCCCACAATGCTGTACCTAAATAAAATTCCAAAACGAGGCACGTGCAATACATTCTTAACAAAGTCTTTCACTCCCTTCAAAAATAAAAAGCATCATCTTGTGCTTTAAGACAGAAGGCAAAACAATTCCTGGATACATTTTTGAACTTCACATTTTTCTGGCCAGAAAGAATATATTTCATTATCTTTTCTGTGTGTACCATTGCGTTTGGCACTGTTTCACAGCAGGAACCACAGAATGGAAGCAGCACTGTTCTGCAAAAATCATAATTACTCTTATGGTTTGAACAAAGAAAAAGAGAAAATTATACTCTAGGGACAGTGATAAAGAAACTAAACAAGAAACTGACAGATACTCCTTTGTCTCTGCACTTTTTTTTTCTTAAGTGCAGTCAAAATAAATCAATATATAGAAAAACATTTCATTTGCAGACCAACATTCATAGCCATCCACCAAACTGCAGTTTGTTTGGCAAATAGACTCTGGACAGGTAATCTGATGAGAGAGAAGTTAAAGCTTGAATTTCAGCCTTCAGTTTAGACGCTGCCATAATTTCCAGCTAAAAGAGAAAAAAAGAAAAAAAAAAGAGGAAAAATTAACATGTGTAGGAAGTTAAGTAAGAAAATTCCATCCACTCCTTGTGTGTGCATGTAGAACTATGGGGTGGTTCAGAGAGACGTCCCAGGGCATGGGATTTCTCAAACTTGCCTTCTTTTAGGGCTACAAAATCTGACAGGTTCTGCTATCCTAAGAGGTTGTCAGACATAGGATGTGTCCTGTGGGGAGTAGGAAGGAGAGAAAAGCAGGTTCATGCATACCTCTCTTTTCCACAGTGGCTGACAAGCGATGTAAGGTCTCTTCTGAATACTTGCTAACTTATTTTCATCTTGCTTTGTAAATGGAATCAGGGCATCTTTGCATATGTTTAATCTGCAAAGAAAATAAAATTCTTGCATTTTCTCACACACTTAAAAATGTATTTGTGCAACTTATTTCTTTATATTAAGCCACAATAATACAGGAAAAGAATAATGGATTTAAATAGAATTTTGTGCAGTCAGTCAGACTGCATTTCCTGTCTGTGAAGCAGAAGGATGCTTCTGTTTCTTTTGGGGCAATAACTCACCTCTCAAGATCAGATGGAAGGAGACCGAGCCACTTGATAGAGGGGACGGTGAGGTGATGGGCCTCAAAGGACATGGACTAGAACAAGAAAGGTCAGCTGTAGCATTCAGTGATCTTTAGTTTAACTTGGGATGATCTTTTTCCATTTCTCTACTGACCAGTTCATCCATCTGCTCCTGCCCTCTGCCTTCACCTCTATCTGCCTGCCTTCCCTATGTGTTTCCATACCTTGTCTGCAGCCATGTAACATAGTAACACTTTCTTGTTCCTCTTGCTTCTTCTTCCATCATGTTCCACACTAACACAAGTATCCCTAAGCAAATTCTCACTCCAGAACAAAATCTTTACCAACATAACATGATTTTGTGGTGAATTACCCATCTCACATTTAGGTCCTCCTCCTTCATTCCTCTTCTAAGGCAGAAACAAAGTCAAATGGTGAACCCTTTTCTATTTGGACTGTCTGTAAAGTGCCTATGCAGCAGAGAAAAACTGTGAAATACAGTTAAGTGAAGCACCTGGCATTACTATCCAGTTTCGTTTTGTTGCAGGATGAAGCTGTTTCTGCAGACGCACAAGGCCTAAAAATCACCTCTTTGTGTTGAAATAAAATGTTAAAAGGCAGTACCCGTTCTGACAAAGAGCATTTCATGCATTTCATGCATTTCATGCATTTCATGCATTCCAGCTTCCAGGCTGGGCTACAAAACAACGTATTTGAAGGGGAAAAAATATACTCACCACAGATCCGTATTTGTAGACGCACATTATTTCTACACCTGGGTTGCAGAATAGCAAGAGTCAAGTGTCTGTTTGTCTGCACAATGGGCATGTTTAAGGAGACTGTTTAAAAATTCAGTTTTATGGCACGACAGTTATGGCTTTATGATTAGTGAGGTTCTTATGGTTTACGCATATTTTTAGATTATGTCAAAACAATCAGAATCTCAGCATGTCACCTTCATGTTGTTAAATGTTTCACACTATCTGTGTGTAGTCAGCTCAAACCCAAGGATAATCAGCTCTTTTACACATTGTCCACCATCTAATATTAAAAATGTCTTTCTTTATCCTGTGTAATTCATATCTCTTAATACTATTTCTTTGAGCAACTGCTTCTCACTTTGCAGTAATCTCCCTAATTTCAGGTGGGATCAATGTAGATACATCACCTTCTGATTGTCTTGCATTTCTGAGCTCTCAGAACCTTCCCATGAGAGTGAGAAAGGACATTCTAAACAAATTTTGCTTTCCTTTTATGCCTTTGAACCTCTACAGATTTACCATGTGGATCTGCATCCATAAGGGTGAAAATAGGAATTTGAAAAGAATCCCACAGCTTCCTGACCAAAAGTCGTGTATTAAGATCTGGTATGCCTCTTCCCTAAAGAAATAAAAGAAAAGCAGACGGTTTTAAATTAACTGAAACAGCATCTGGCTACATATGTGTTTACATTTGCCATTTAAAAGCAAGCAAACAAACAAAAATGCTGGCAGAAATGTTTGGCCAGCAGCTGTTTTGCAGGGAAAGTTCTATGCTCCTATTTTGGCTTTGTGCAGAGGGAGGGCCAGGCTGGGAGCAGCTGGGCAGGTGTTCTGGATTATGGGCGCTGCAGAAGCATCGGACATTCCTCTGTTCAAGGGGTTAATTTATAAGGTCTGGGAGTTGATGTATGGATGTACCCTGGTGTGTGCATAGGCTGGTGTAAGAAGGCCACTTTTTTATCTTAAAACAGTACTTATGTCACTAATGGAACAATATAAAACAAGTTCTTGCTATGACTAAATGAAGCTGGACTATTTGTGGCATAGTAGGAGCGCTTATCTCTCTTAGGAATGGGGAAATGGTTTTTCCTCGTTGTATGCATTTACACATTCCTGTTAATTCCCCTGGCTCCACAGCTCTTTCAGTACAATCCAAAATCAACTAATTCTGCTTCATTTGGGTTTGCAAAATCTCAGGTCCTGAAGGACAAAAGGTCACTCAACAGCTGAGCCTTTCTGAGACTGAGCAGCAACTTTGCAGCAGCACAGGAAGCTGATAAGCTACCAAGCTCTAAGGAGATGTTTGGAGGAAATAAGTCTTTCGAATGTGTATTTCATATTTCTATGAGGATAATTAAATTTTTGAAATGATTGTTAAATATGTTTCATATTAATTTTATTATGGCCTTTTGCCCAAGTTTGAGCAGCTCTACAATGCTAAAGTATTCCTTAAATTAGGTGTAGCTGGAGGATATGAAATGTAAGATGCATACCGTGATCATGATACATGGGGACACTTTACTGAAGAAGTCATCATCCAGGAGTCTCTGAAAAGTTGCATCTTTTTCTACAATTAATATAAATTTGGCATGTGAGGTTAAATCTTTTGTGTTAAGGCTAGCTGCGTGTAAAATGATCCATCACACCAATCAATTAAAACCGACTGCTCTGAAATACCTGTTCCAGAGCCAAGATCGGTGATCGTGACTCAATTTCAGAGCCAACAAGGAAAGCAAAAATTACCAGAATGTTGTTTAACTTGGAATATTCCTTGGTTTTACTTTATTTTTTTCTGTCTACGATTAGAGTTCTCGCTCAAAGGATACTTTTAATTCCTTGAACATTAGATGGCACAGTGACTGCCTAAAACAACAAAAGTGAGATTAATCATTTTGAATAGAGAAAATGATATATTTTAAAATAACAACATTAGGTAATGAAGGACACAATTTCATCCTGAAACAAGCATTCCTCCTCCATATGCAAGATCAGTTCTGACATTTTCACCTCTTTACAAGTGTATTCAGCCACTCATATGCACTGTTGTGTAGTGGTCTAGGAGTCCTCCTGTCATAACGATGCTTTTTGAAAGTGTTTCTGCCACTGCTGCAGAAAATTGTTCATCATATGGGCATGATGGAGATAATAATATCCTGATTAATGTTTTCTCTGTCTTTTTGGAAGACCATTAAATCTTTTCTTTTACTGACCTATAACCTGATTTTATGAGTATTTTGAAGCAACAACTTGAAGACATGGTGATGTTTACTTTACATCTCCAATTAGGATTGGCTCAATCTGGCAAGCATATGGATGAGAAAACAGGAACTGGGGGAAGAACTTGGTCAGAGAGAATGTATATATGGAAGTGTGTGGTCTGTTTTAACTCCTGGCTGTAAATCACCCCCAGTGCCAGGGTGGAACCACTCAGCAAATAAAAATATGGAGATCAGTAAGAGGGGACTTTATGCTTACAAACAATGCAGTGTAATGGGCAGATAAGGTTGCCTTTCAATATTGAAATGACCAAATAAGGCTTCTAATGGACACATTTTTCAGAAAGTTGTGACAGTTCTAGTCCTGCTTTCATACTCTGCACTGCTGTAGAAAATCTTTCAGAATTAGGCCGGTTGAATCTCATCTCCTTAAATCACTCTTGAATTGTTTTCTCACTGCTAGAATTCAATCAATTGTGACAGAAATGCTGTGTGTTCAGAGTGCCCGGGATTCTTTGGTTCAAGAGCACTCATTTGACAGAACACAGCAACATAAAGCCTAAGATATATAATATATACACCTTCCTCTGCAAGGCTGCCATGGCAGAAGGCAGTGCTAAAAAGCATATCCTAAGGTTTATTCCTGGTGAGCCTAGAGCTGAGCTTCAGAATTACAATACAGTTCAGCAAAATTTTCATCTGTTTTATTCACCCAGGTTGTGATGCCTCAATTTGCCCCAAGCAGAGGTTTGTGTAATAAATGTACTCTGTAACCTGAGCCACAAGAAGTGCAGGATATCGTGTACAGGCAGATGCTATGGATCGCTGTTTGTGGTTTATAATACATACTGTTGCACTGCAGGTACAATTCACTTTTGTACCATCCTCCTCAGTGTAACTTAAATTACCAGCAACAAAACCTTTAGTTGTAGACAGCTGGAAAAAATAGTAAGTTGTATAGAGTAAATGAGAAGTTACTACATTGCACAGACAAAGCATGAAATCTCTGAAAGAATTCTGACTGGTACTAAGCAGTGATTGACTGCCAGCAGCCTTTTAAAAACTAAGCAATGTTTTCTCCTCATGGACATAAAGCCTTACTTAAATAATTTTAGCTACAAGGGAACTCTTGTAAGACATGAGATACAAGTGAATTTGACAGGTTGTTACACTTCTGATGCACTTTAAGTTTTCATTTAACCCCCAAGTTGGCAATTCACTTGAGTACAAACTGTTAAACAGGTGTCTTGCACTCGGAAGTTTAAGCCCTGCCTTCACTAGATGATAACAACCCCTGCGATTTTAGCTGGCAGTTTGTCCCAAACCCTTTGGAAAAAACAAACTCTACGAATTTTCTGTGCAGAAAGAAACCTTTTGAGTGCCACAATAAACCGTAACTAGGTTTCATTAGCACCAATGAGACTTTTTATTTTAACTATTTAATTCCAGCTGATAACTTTTTGTGTTATTTCCCCTTTCAGTTTAACCAGTTTAATAAGATTTGGAAATAATGACAAAAACATTGATAAGAAGCCACTTACTACATGTAGACTTCTCCGAGGTATCTTAAGCATGCAAGAAATGTCATTGATTATTTGGTCCACAACACTTTGGCTACCAAACAGTAGAGTATCTGAATAATATATATCTCTATCAAGAGAAAATATTGTATTTGGAATTATAATACTGAAACAGCTGCAGGCTCATGAGAATTTTATAAAGGGCATAGTTAACCAGGTAAACCTAAAGAATTCTATGTACAGGAATCCTACAGGTTTGCATCCTATAGGTTGGTTTTCACAAAAACGTACTTAAACCACAGCTTTATTTGAAATTGCAGAAATTGAGCCTGTTACCTTTTAGTTGCATAAGTGTTGCTCTGCACCATCTTATAGATCATAGATAATATTTTGAGCATCAGAGCTGAAAAAAATACATTTTACAAAATATTCCATCCATTTTCAGAAATGCACGTACAATCATTTGTCTTCATATTAAACCATATTTTTGTCCCATAAATAAAAATTTGAAATGTATTTTAATTTGAAAATACAGAGAAACTGTACTAATCAATAGACTCATTAATTTCTAGCATAATGAGAAAAAACATGAGGGAGTTAAGTGAGGGAATGTATGCTCTAATGTCCAGGCCAAGAAATGAAATGACTGAGTTAGAAAAAGAAATGAGCTTATTGTCTGTATTCCAAGATTCCTTTCCTGGCCAGCTTTTTGAAGAGGGGTGATGTTTTTACATTAGGACCTTTTGAATATGCCTTTAGTTGATATCCATTAAGGGAGGGAAGAAACTCTAAGAATATTGTATTAATTTCACTTACTCACTATAATTTAATAGAGGAAAGAAGAGACAAGCTGAGAGGCTGATCATAGTATCAGGTTATATCAGCCACACACTCCAAACTGTAGTGCATAATATTTTAATTTTTGGATGTTTTTAATGAAGTTGGGAACTAAGGGGAAAAAAAAAAAGCCCAAGAACTGTGCTTTGGACTTTTTTTTAACTTACCAAATCTTGTTGCTGATTGTGGGCAGTCACTTCTTATCTGTTTTGTGGTGCACCGTGGTATCATCTGCAGACCTACAGAATCTTTAAATCTGACACATTGCAAACAAATACAGTAAACTGCAAACTGCCTGAGTACATGGAAATTGTTCTGTGCAAGGTAACTCAGACTCAGAAACCCCTTTCCTATATTCAAATGCACCAGTGCTGTTTTCAGACTCAGCACAGAAACCATCAGCTTGGGTGGGGTTGGGGTGGCCGAAGGAACAAGGCAGGAGAGAGTTTCTCAAGAAGATGCTTCGAGACTGAATTAAAGCATAAAGTTGATAAGTTTCCAGACAGAAGTAGACACAATAAAAGTATTTGATACGTGTTTCGAACTGTTAATATATCAGCAGCAGTTATTACTTAGTATGAAAACAAAGGCAAAAATGAGAAGAAAAAATATGAATCATTATTAAAATAATTCATATAAAAATCAAGTCTGACACAAGTGACTCCCTGATGTAGGCTGTATGAAAAAGTGCTACTATTTCAGAATACAATAATATTATCTATTTTATGCCCTTAAATAATTACCAGGATAACTTAATTGTATTCTGTAATTAAGTGTTGGAAACAAAAAGGTGGTCCATCCTCCTCTCTAAAAGGTTGTTTAACCTAAATGAGCTCCACTGCTTCATGCTTCACCATTTCACATCTGAAGGTGCACATTTCACCAAAAGAATCAGTATCCTTATTTTCTTAAGGACACTTCATTATTTTACTTAAAATTCATTTAGTGCCTTCTGATCCTGCCTTTAAAACATTCTTTTTAATTTCAGAGTTTCGTATGTACTTTTAAAAAGTACTGGTGGTTTAATGGCTATAATTTTATCTCAAACCACATCGTGTTTCCAAATTCGTTTGTCCAAGGTTTTGCTCCGTGCATCCTTTGGGTGGCAGAGCACACACGCTGCACAAATCTGCAGGGACAGCCCAATGTAGCATCTGCCTGCCAGCTTTAAAGTAACTTTATTGCCTTTGTGTTGCAACATTTTAAAGTTATTTGTGCTTTTCCCTTGCCTGGTCCCAACATTGTAACCGAAAAGGAGGAAAACTGTAATCAGGACTCCCCTGAAGTGCTCTCAGGTTAAACCTGGATCACCCCAATCCTTCCCAGGACTGCTCCAGCAGAACAGTGTTCTGTAACACACGTCTGACGTTACACTTCTCCTCCAGAAATAATGGTTCTGCTCTTTTTAATGTGATTGATGACTCTTATTTCTAACATACTGTGATCTTAACTCGTTTTAATTTGAACATTTCCCCCCATATGTGTTCGGATGGTAACTAACAGCTCCCATTTGTTTTTCTAGCATGGAATGCCATTTCCCCAAAGACTGCCAAAAATTGCAAAACTTTGTTAGAGTATTTTAATTTTACAGACATCTGAGCGAAACATTTTTGTCAAACTATCAAGACACAAACCATTAAATTCCCTGGAACCTCCGAGCCTTTCAGTTAACTGATTACCTTCAGGCCCCTTAGGTTTTTTGATTGGCAGAAGTTTATTGTTCTCGTTAAATGAGTGTTCCACTAAAGTGTTATGCCTGGAAAGTTTGCTGTGCTTCCTCAACCTTAAATGTTTGTAATGTGCCCACTTACAAGCACCTCTGCAATCTTATCAATCAGAATCTCCTTTAACCCACTGGTGTCCAAAGCTTTTACAAGGCCAGAGACAGATTTGTGTCTTCCTTTATTCTTTTGCTTATGTATTGTAGAAATCAGCTTTGGGGATTTTCAGTTTAAATGAGCTCCTTGGAAAAATACTGTCGCACAAGCAACTTCTACAAATGACAGAGTGAGCTGGAAAGGAGGACGGGTTTCTTTGTCTGTGATCCTGTCTAGATAAGCTGGCATAAGATCTGAAATTTAGATAACATACTGGAAACTTTATTTTGCTTTATTTTGCTGGTAATGAACTCAGCACACAGCACACAGGTAAGAAACACAACAGGGGGAGGTGAGATGCATCTTCTCTGAAGAGTAAAAGGATAAGTTTGTCACGATCATTTTAAGAAATAAGATACCATGAGGAAAAGCAGAAAAAAAGAAAAGAGGAAACACTCAAAGGGTTTGGAGGACAGAATTGCCAGTAATTTCTTTCAGCCTAAACCAGGTTTTTTCACTCTGACACAACCTATCATTTCTGGTTTCTACTGCTTCTAGAAAAGGATGGTTTATGGGACCTCCCTTTCCTTTCCAACCCCTATTACAGTAGTTTTACATTTCCCTTTGTGCTATGGTCTGCTATTACTTAATACACGATGCCTGTTCAGAGTGGTTACTAAGCATCGCTTTTTATGTGTCCATTATTTCTTAAAATTATTTATTGATTCTAATGCTTATAGAATGATTATGTATGATTAAGTTCTCTGGAAGTTACATAATCAAATTCATATTCATGGCATTTCTATTAATAGAAGGCAGGACTTTTAAATATTTACCACTTACTCTATATTCCTCCAATCTGTTCTGTTAGCCACTGTGAGAACAGGTGCTTTTTTTTGAGCCAGGCTTTGAAATACACCTTGGATAACATTTTCTATTGCTTCAAGAACCTCAGAACTGCAACAAAGACAATTGATGACACAGATCATATGATAAAATCTAGTTCTACTTTAAGTTTTATCAACTATCCCCACTCTTACAAAAATCATGTTAGCCAAAACTGCTTACAGCATCCATTTGTTTCAGAAATGTGAAGGAACACTTTTGGTTTTTAATTTTGTTTTGCTCAGTTTCCCTTAAACCTCTGCCTTTCCATTCCAGATGCATGACTAGAGGACACAGTTTAAAGTATATTTCTATTCAATCCTATAACCATCACATTTTTCACCAGCTGAACTTTTAGACCAACTGGCTGGTCTGTGACTAATGATTAATGTTTCACTATAAATGAGGTAATATTGGCTTTGGCCATGATTTTGGCAAAGTTGTTTTTAAATGCTATAAATTTTAAAAGTGCTCAAGAGTACAAATACTTCCTGTTGTACCATTGCACGTTAACCTTTTGATCTGCTGCCCTGAACAAACTGTTAAGGATTTTAATTACACGAAGGTTCAGTCTCAACAGACGCACCATGGAAAGAATAAAATCCGGATCTTTCACCTAAAAAGACAAAGTAGCCTTGAAGCAGATCCCTTACAGCAAAACTCCGGGCTGGTTTGAGTGTTATGACAGATGCTTTTTATTTTCATAAGCAATCTGACTCCAGCATTTCAGCTGTCCTGAAAATTACAAGTGTACCCTACACTATCGTAAGTCTAGGTAGGAATTAAAGAATTCATGGAACTCATTTTAGCTCAAAGTTTTATCATCACGGTCCAATTCTGTCATTAAGTAATAGACAGAGAAAAGATGAGTCAATACCAGTGCATGCCACACAAAATGAATTATCTCAAATCAGCAAGAACGATTTTTAAAACCAAGCAGAGTCTCCCTAAACAAAAATGAGCTTTTATTAAAGCCCCCTTCTATCAGTTGAATGTTTTTTCCATTTTATAGCTCAGCTTCCACACTCTCTCCACTTTGCTGAAACTAGATTATAATTTTTTTAGAGCAATTTAAAGCTCCAGCATAACAAAAATTAGTGTCGAAGACAATAAAAATCTGTACGGGCAGATGGATGAAAGAACAGATAGATGGGTAGGAATTCTAAATCACATCATTGCTTTGATACTCGTAAATATTTTACTTATTCATTTGATTCTGTCCACTGTAACGATCTTAATATTCCAGGTGTACTTCAAAGTTTGCTGCAGAATTTGCCATTCCAGTTTTCTGTTCCAATCCAAATTTCCCCATTTGCTAGCCAACAGAAAGTGGAAATGGAATATGTAAAACGCAAAACAGGAGGAAGAGGGCAGGAAGTCTCCATGTACCCCCTGCTGATATTCTGTCTCTTTTGCAGAGATTATCTGAATTTTAATAAGCAAACATATGACACTGGCCAAGTGTGCCTACTTAAAATTCACTGTGGTTTAGTTAACAATGACATCCGAGCAGAGAAAGGGAAGGTGCTGCACAACTCACAGGGTTTGCCTGATCATTTCTAACAGGTTGCAGCAGAGTGGATACTTGTGGATAGACGGAGAACAGCTCTTCAACATAAATAGCATAGAATATTCATATTATAGCACCTTTAGCAAGGTAACAAGATACACAAAAGAAACAGTTACAAATAAAAATCTTCAATGTAAGAAACCAACGCACTCCTAAACTTAGACCTGTGCATCGCTGAGGTCATGAGCCAGAGACCAAGAACTCTCCAAATAATCACATTAATAATATCCTTTTCTTTTTAAAGTATCTCCATGATGCTCCCAGACTGTTCTAGCTGCTGAGGCTGATTTACTGTGTGCAGAAAGACTCTTTAAAAATTGACAAGGGTTTTTTGTTGGTGTAATTCAGTATGCTCATTTTGTCAGTTTTCTGTATTTCTGTCTGTAGCTACAGACTTTTTGGAGAGGTCTGAGGGAATGAAGATGCTGTTTGCAATATGAGAGCCCATTTGGTTTTGTATTGGATTATGTTTTTGCTTTAGCATGAGCCTGTCAGGTGCCATGGTGTCCTACCTACTGAAGCACTACCACAGAAAGAGTGCAGGTGTTATTTTTCACATTTTTTACCTGGGGACATGGCTCTCCTGACCAGACTGACTTGTTTTCCTGAAGCTGGCCTTGTTCCCAGCTGGCATTTCAGTGGAACACAGACCGTGCTCCTCCATGGAGGCTGGTCCAAGTCAGTCCAGCTTCTCTGGATAGGGAAGAAGCCCTGTTAAAAACAGACAAAAGAGGTTACCACAGAAATTAGAAATGGCTCTTCTGCGTGCTGGATGTAAAACTCATGATCTGAGCTCAAACCACAGGTCAGAGAGAAAAGGCAGAAATTTTCTCCAGAAACCAAAGTCAAGATTTTCCTCTCCTTCCTGACTGACCAACTGAGGGCTTCTCCCACCCTTCCAGACCAACTAAGGACTGTTCCTGCTCTTCCTGACCAACCAAGGCATTCTTCCACTCTTCCTAATTTACTGAAGACTTTCCCCATCCTTCCAGAATGATCGAGGGTTTTTCCCACCCTTTCTGACNTTCCTGACTGACCAACTGAGGGCTTCTCCCACCCTTCCAGACCAACTAAGGACTGTTCCTGACCAACCAAGGCATTCTCCCTATCTTTCTGATTTACTGAGGACTTTTCCCACCCTTCCAGAATGATCAAGGGTTTTTCCCACCCTTTCTGACTGACTGAGGGTTTTTCCCGCCCTTCCGGACCAGCTGAGGGCTTTTCCCGCCCTTCCTGACCAGCTGAGGGTTTTCCCACCCTTCTGGACCAGTTGAGGGCTTTTCCTGTCCTGACTGACCACCTGAGGGCTTTTCCCACCTGTTCTTACTCCCTGAGGGCCTTTCCTGTCCCTGACTGACCACCTGAGGGCTTTTCCCACCTGTCCTGACTGCCTGAGGGTTTTGATGCCCTGAGGGCTTTTCCCGCCTTTTTCTGACTGACCAATGGCTTTTCCCAGCCCTGCTGACAGACAGGTGATGGCCCCGCCCACCCTGACGGTCACGGCCTGCGCTGGACACTGACCCTCAGGCCCATCCACGGAGCTGATGTCTGACCACAAACCCCACAGCACCCGGGTTTCTGGAATAAATCCAACCAGGCTGGCTGGGATGTGGCCGAACGGCCGATCCGTACTTTTCTCATCCAGCCATTTTCCTCTTCCTGTAATCTCAGATATCTGTTCCTGACTGGCAGGAGCTGCAACTCCAGCTGCTGAAAAATCCACCTCCTTCCCCAAAGTGGAATTCAACTTCTACTGAGATTAAAGATTTAATGCTGTTTTTTATCGTTTGCCTTCAGCGTTCTGAAAATTTACGACGGTCTTGTGATATGTTGTCAAATCTTTCTGAATATGCTGTTAAAGTCTTGTGTTCTGAGCAAACAATAAACTCCAATTCTAAGAGTCGTGAATCACTGGCTCCCAGAGAAGCTGAAATTTAAGAAAAGAATGCTAAATTTTGTAAGGTTTATGGCTGAACTGGGATTGTTGTTATTCACGTGGCACCCCCGGCCAGAGGGCAGTGCTGCAGAGTGGGTGACATGGACAGAGATAGCGAATTTGGGAAGAAACCCCTCACATTATGAGTATTTTGGTGCATTTCATCTTTAGGTGTCCAGCCTTTCCTACAAAAAATCCAGTCTTTCACTTCAGAATGTTGAAATTCATGGTGATTGCAAGGAGAAAATGGAGCACTCCTGGGAATCCCGGTGCGGACCAGAGGAGCAGCCCCCGGGTACTCCTTGGCACACTCTGGTTCTGCAGTATTTTTGTGTGCAGACATCAGGGCCCTGCACCATCAGCTCTGTGGCAAAAAACCCCAAATGTTACAAACTTAAACTTCTCTTACCTTTGCAGTTACCATATCCCAAGGTGTATTTTCAACTCCTAACTATGTCATCATAACTGATTCCTCATAGAGGTCTCTCTGAGGGTGTTAGAACTTTCTTAGGGTATAAATATCTCAAAGCTTGTCCTTTCTAGAGAAAAGTTTTCAAAGACCACAGTTGATAACATCATGTTTTGGATGCTGTGCTCGATCCAGCTCACAGCCAACAGCATTTCAAACACAGTGATGCTTAGACTTGTTAGCAAGTTCGATGACGTCGTTTTTAAAATGTTGCTCCATTAGCTACTGCCACTGAGCGTTTCTTCTTTGGTACTTGTGTGAGTGAGCAGGCCAAATCCAGCCTGGTGAGGTAATTAAAAAATTCATGCATTGATTTATTCGAGGAAAACCTCAGGCTATGATGATGTGAGCACAAGGTGCTTCAATTAACAGAGAGAAGCCAAAGAAAGGGGAATTAATAAATTGAAATTTTCAGATCTTTCATCTTAAGTCTTTGGCCTTTAGATATCTTGAGATCACTCCGGAAATATTTATGTAAAATCTCTGTAGCTCTTTCCAACAACTCGACATCAAAATCAACAGATTTTTGTTTGATACGGAACTGCCAAAATTATACCATGCCCCCAGCAACAGATTGCAAACAAAACTAAATACATCAACTTGTGAGAAGCCAGTTTAATGACTTACTCCTACTTCATAGCATCAAACAGCAATCATAAAAAAACTAAACTAAAATACTTAGTGTTTGTATCTGAATTAACAAAACCAAGAAACAATAACAAACGTTTCCACCCTTCAAACTTAATACTGCGCACATATACGTGAATATATCTAGCCAGATAAATTTGTACCCAGACTATGATAAGTAAATGAGCTGCAATCAATAAATGAACTAGCAGGTTATTTTCCTAGCTTCCTCTTTCTTTCTTTATTTTCCCTTTTTAAAATCTGCTTGTCAAAAAGCCCGCCAAAACTAAATTCCAAATATCGACTGCATCTGTTAAAAAAATTATAGATATATGAATATAGAGAAAAAAAGAGAAATTAGAGTATAAATATATACTCTGATATGTATTTCTATGCATTTATATATATGTATAAGAAAGAAAATTACCAGGAAAGCAAACGAGAAACCATTATCAAATGTTAGGATGGGAAGAAGGGAGTGAAAGCAGCAGTGGAGAGATGCAGTTCTCTCGGCCTGCCTCTACCAAGCTGTGCAGTAGATGGCACCACAGGTGCCAGAGAAAATGTTACCCCTCAGAAACTGTTAAATTTAACACTGCGAGGAAACAGGAGCCAGATCCATCACCTGCCAATTACGTGAAAAGTTACTGATCTTTTTCTAATGAGCAAAGCCCAGAGAAACAGGAGGTGAAAAGTCATTCACGGCCAACAGCTCATGACTTCAAATGGGATATCTCCTTCCGAATAACAGGGGTGGTTAAAAGAACAACCCAAAAACTGATGCATGTGTGCAGTCTACCTGGGTCCCGAGTGAGAAACACATGCTAAATATTTATTCTGTGGTGAGTCAAATCACTGTAAGAGGAAGTGGGGTTTTGTTACCATCCTTTCTTTTGGTGTTTTATCTTTGAGCCAGAAATAAACTCTACAGACCATTCTTAAAAGGAAAAGCACCTTTCATCTAACCTCTGTCAGTTTTCACATCTGCATTTTCTAATGCTTTTAGGGGTAAAGTATTTTTGGTGGCAGGGCAAAATAGGTACTTGAGACAAAGAAACACAAAGTAAATCAAATGAAAGATTACTTTTTCGTAATTTGGCATGAATTCCACGTGCACTCATAGGTAATTAAGCTACAAACAGGCAGCACCATAGGACTGAACATCTGAACTCATAATTTTTACATGCTGAGAAGTTTGAGCTTGCCCGGTACTATCTCAGTCACTATTCCTCCTTCTCTCCTGGTCTCACACTAAGATAGGACACTCCTCCAGCCTATTAGGAAAAATTCTGATTAAAAAAACGTGTTGGAGGGGAAATATGTTGAAACAAACAAATGGAAGATATTTGTACCAAAATATAACTGGAAAGCAAGAATGACTTCTATTCCATGCTCATATGATAGCTTGAAAATAGTCTTGAAAACAGCTGCACCATTTCTTCTGGCTTTCAAAAAGTAAGAAGTCTTATTTTCTGTTTTCTTTTTTTTGGCAAAATCCTAGAAAGCATGAGCACACAGGTGTGATTTTACTCTTTAAACACAAAAATGCCACCTGCTGTACGTTAAAACTACTTGACCCTAAATCTGCTGCATTTATGGGAATGCTGCACTAGCGGTGTCACGACCCCAGGTTTATGCCAACAGGTAAAACTTGGAGTGGACTTCAGATAGTTGTTATTAACTATTTCATAATCCCTGGGGAAAATGAAGTCAGAGGATGATGTAGGAGTTCTGACACTGAGTACTGTGGGCCATATAAGTAACGGGTGGGGCAGCTGATTAACATTCTACTTCATTTTTGGAAGTCTAGATTAAAATCAACCTTATGTCATTCTTTAAAATGCATTTGGTGATTTTAATTAAGCTACTAATGTTAATTGGTCCGCACCACAAAAATGCCAGGGGCACTGTGATGGAATTTTGGATAAATGGCAACCTTTGCTGTTGAGGGTCTTAAGGCTCAGTACAAAGTTATCAAATAAAAAAATAGCATAGCTGTCTTATCTAGGTTTGTTCTTTTTTTTTTTAAAACAGGAAAAGAGGAAAGACCATGATTCAAATATAAACACAAATACAGCCCAAAACATGTCCTACCGAGCTGTTGCACAAGCAGTGCTGGATGCAGTGGGATTGCTGGCCGGCCTTCAGTGAAGGCTCTGTGCTGCTTTTTCAGGATACAGTTTTAGCCCATTCAAACACTTTTCAAAGTCTCCCCGTGTATTTATAGGCTGCTCTTTTCTCTGTTCTCAGAGCAAACTCAAAAGTGTCACTGCTGTGACCCATCCCTGTACTTGGGCACAGAGGAAGGGGTGACGTTTTGCCCTGTTTTGCCCTGTCCCACTGCTTCTGGCCAGGACAGCCACCAAAGACCTTGGGTTTGGCTTGATGGATCTTCTTCCAGGCAACTTTCTGCCCGCTGGTTTAGGGATCTGGGAGGTGCTGGAACAGAGGAATCACCCAGATGTCCCACAGCCAGAGGTGTGTACAGCTCACAGCCACATGAAGGCGTTCATGAAATGTCTGTGTAATAAAACCGTGGAGTCTGTGCACGTAAATACAAACTCCTGTAACATAAAGTTCTCCCTGACTGATCTCATGTATTGTTCCCAAAGGGAGTTCAGTGCAGAATTCGGGCCTTAAAGAATTGAATATAACAAATTTATATTATTCTCTAAAGAGAAAAATCTTCTGGCAGAAGCAGGACTTTGGAGCTGTTGACGAAGGACTTTTCTGCACTGGAAAGTGGACTGGAATTGCTATTGCAGGATCAGCTATTCTGCAATGACTTATTTGACCCATGGCTTTTCCAGACTAGAATATCCACACAGGGAGCTATTACGGACAGTTTATTCAGAAATAACTATTTTGGTCACTTTTCCCACACAGAGAAATGCTCAGTGTCCATGCATAGCTGTAGAAAGCTTGGTTTATTTTTTTCAAGGAAAATACTTTTTGTCTGATATATAACATATGGCAAAATGGGAAAGTAGAAAGGGAATTTTGAATCAGATCATGATGCAATTGATTAAGATCCTTTATTTAATTTGCTAATATAAGATATATTATTATAATTTACTATGATTACTTACATACTAAGAACATCTCTACATCTGCAAGGCTACGTCCATTACAGGATGTTGCATCAGCTTAACTAAATCATTAAAAACCCCCTCATTTCTAATTAAGTCAGTGCAAAAATATTAACAAAATTACTTGCTGTAGTCTCTGATTGCTGGATCTCACATCTCAGTCATCAGCCTTCTGATAACATCACACACGTTGTTAGAAAGAAATATACAACCGGTCTGTGCCTCTGCAAAATCCAGGCTTTTTTGGTGTTAGCACATTCATTTCTATAAACAAATGAACAAGAAATAGCCATTGGCTGCCAGCACTACCTTTGCTAGGTTAAGAATTCCTGTTGTGCCTTAGGAACAGATGGATGACAAGTGGGTCTAGCACTTGTTAGCAGAGTTCCTTTCTAAAAATCTGATGTAGTGTTAATTTATTATCTCAACATTTTTCTGCGTGTCCTCCATGCTGTGATGTTACAGGGTCTCTCATGCATTGCACTGGAATGCTTCCATGTTTGGATCCATTCATGGGGAGTTTTGATTCAAGATTGGGACCCTAACATGTCAAGAAGAAATAAAAAATACAGAAAACGCATTGCTGAAGACACTGTCAACCATCCATTAGTCCTAAGAAAAGAATATCTAAAGCTTTCTTTATAAATTAAACTGAAGGTTGTCTTTCAGCCTTTTAGTGAAGTTTGATACTTCATCAGAAGGAAAATTAACATGCGCATCAACCAGTCCAGATCCTTAGGTGGTGTGGAGAGCTGGATGAGATCATATCCTCAGCAAAATTATGGAATGCTGGGAAGCAAATCAGGAGAGCCAATTCCTAACTCTCACTTTAACGATGGGGTGCCTCATGTTAGTCATGAAATGTAAGCAAATAATAGGTGTTGCTGAACAGCTGCTCTTGCACTATATGGGCTCTTCTCTCTGAAAGATTCAAGCAGGAGAGAACTGCTCCTTTAACTTTTAAATACATTGATTTTCTACATATTTCAGCTGGTTTGTGATGGCCAATACATCAAAATCTTCATTTTTGGAATGTGTTTTGAAAAACCAGGGCATAGCCTTCAAACTCAGAGACTGGAGAAGGATGACTGACCAGATTTTTGTAACACTCTGCTCCCATCTTTTCGTTTCAGTGGTGTCCATCACTCGGGAACTTGTTTCACTTTCATATTTCACTTATTTTCCTTGTGCGGAGAGGAAAACCAAAGAGGTCACTGTGCTCCTATCAGAGGCATTTAATCACTGATAATGTATTATAATTTTTTTTTAAATTATGCAAAAGCCAATATTTATCGAGATTCAAACTGATTTCCAATCCTAGTGGAAGACTTGTTTCATGAGTTCTGTAGTGTCTGCTTTAAAATAAATGTTCTTGCAGAATATATGGTCATTATCCTCATTCATGTTAATTTTCTGCTATTATGGGATAACAACAGTCTTGGTTTTTTCTTCTGCGTTGCAGATCATTCAGTTTTCTGTTGGAGAGCTAAACTGAAAGTGAACTTTTGCTCTGATCAATGTTTTATATGACACACTTGTAATAAACATATTAAATGATATACTGTGATGCTAAAGCACTGTAATAAAAGGACTTGCTGCTGAGTGCTTGAGAAATTATGAAACAATTGTTTGCAAGTTTTCATAACTGTAAAATCCCCAAATGGACTTGATATTTGAGAGACATTTCTGTGCAGCACGACTGCATTTTTTTAATCACAATTTTCAAAAGAAAAACCTGTAAGTTTTGCCAACTGACCTCCTAGGTAGAGCCTTGCCCATAAATGCAGCGAGGCAGATTGGTGCTAACGATATGTAAAGTTCATCTTTGTACTCCATTCATTCTCACTTCATTACTGGCAAGATCAGTAATAGCCAATTTGCATTGATTTATACCAGCTATTTACAGTCCCCAGGGCACAGAAGTTATTCATCCATGGAAAAACCTGTCATACTCTCCTTTTTTCTAGTCATGCCTCTATCTATGTGGTAATAGAGGGATGGAGTTTCTGCCTCTGCTGCATCCTGCACAGAAGCCAACGTCTCCAAAGCCAAGTACAACAGAAAAACATGGCTTTGCCAATAGCGGGGATGGTGACCTAAAGATTACAATGAGAAAATGCTGGAGTTCTCAAACCCTTTTTTGCACTGATTTGAACAGGCACAACCTGCTCTCAGACATCTCAGTGTACCAATTTGGCAAGGAAAAGGGCAGTGACAGAGCAGAGCAGGGACCTGGCAGTGAAGCTGGGCAAACTCAGATAGATGGGGCTGGTTATGCTGTGCCCAGTTTTGGCTCCCCTAATCCAAGAGCAGCGTGGAGAATCGACAGGAGGTTCAGCAGAAGGCGCTGGGATCCTCTGTGTCAAGAGCACAGGACCTAAATGGTGAGACTGAAGGTGCTGGGCTTATTTGTCCTGGCAAAACAGAGGCCAGGGACTGGTCTCTGCCTGCACAGCAGTTCCAGAGATGACAGCCAAGTTCTGGGTAGGTAGTGTCATAACACAGAACAAGGAGCAGTGGCCATAAATCACAGCGTGGGAGGTTCAGTTGAAAATTAGGAAAAAATGTTACTCATTTTTCAGGCATTCTTTGAAAAGCAAAAACAAAACCCCCTCAAAAAGTACGAAAACAACACCCAAGCATGAGTACAGCTAAAAAAAAAAACTAATAGAAAATAAAAATTGCTGCCCTCTTGTTTCTCACTGTTTCAGATATCTCCTACCTTTAATATTACACAAATTACAGTATTACACACATCTAATCATACAGGCTTGTTACATACATATGTTACCTGGTTTTGTTTAAAATTCTTTGTATGCAATTAGTAGTTGACAGAATGCCATTTTTTGTTGAGGAATGAATTCTTCTTGTACAAGCAAACCCCAATAGTGCCTAATTTGCAATGCAATATTGACTATCATCTCTGAATCAAAAATTAGTTCTTCACAATGAATTCATTCAATTGTTTGGGGACTATTGCATCACTGTGTCCAATGGGATTAAAAAGAAAAGTTGGAAGAAAACTCTATTGAAAGGAAACTGCAAAACTCCGTGGGCCCAAACATTATGAGCATGCTAATTAACCAGCAGCAGTTACTTGAATAATCAAGACAGGTTTTTCCTTGTATTTATTGCCACTTTCAGGTATTTGTTACATCAGCTGCGATATTTATCTAAGCATCGGTTTAGAACACCACATGTGTGCGAGAGCAAAGGGGTTAATTTTGATCACTCAGGCTGCAGATATTCTATTCAAGGCACTTTGTGACACCAGCAAGTTTTCACCTTTCCCTCAGGATTTTAAATCCACTGGCACTTTTCAGATGGCTTAAAGCGATTTTAGTGCTTCCCAAACACAGTTCCCACCATTCAGCTGTTCAGTACCCACTGAGAAAATTGATTTCCTTTCCTTTGCAGCTTTTCAGTTTCCACAGACCAGTGGTTAATATTTCCTATACAGACCCTCTATTCAAGAAACACAAAATGTTTACAACATGGGTAACGTAATTATCTGTACAGGGTTAAGACCCAAAGCATGGATTTGCCTACAGATGAACTAAGGCTTTCTCACCATTTGATTGCTGTCTCCACAGAAAATTTGCAATGGTAAAGATAATGTCTGGAGATACATAAATAGAGATTTATGCTTTATCACACTGACTAGCATTTGAAACTTTTCTTTTCTGAAAGCCATTCCTGAGAATTTTGAAAGCCATTCCCGTTGTACTGAGTCCATCAGTTTGGATCTGATTTAGCAATGTCTCTGTGCTTCACCATAGTGCTGCAAGGACTCATGAACCCTCACATAAATTTTCTTGATGAGAGAAGCTTTTGTATGAACTTCTTAAAACAGTTGGCAACAAAATATAAGAAACATCTACCACGCTTTGCTGGATTGGATTAAGGGATGAAAAAGTAAGAGGACAGCAAACACCACAACACTTTGTAGTCCTGTTTGACAACTAAGGGATAAATTGCATCCTGCCTTCTATTCTTAATAAAAAGCATAAGACCTACAATATTTGTTAATCCAAAGTCCACCTAAA
The DNA here is from genome assembly GCA_013398855.1 of Mohoua ochrocephala. Classification (NCBI taxonomy): domain Eukaryota; kingdom Metazoa; phylum Chordata; class Aves; order Passeriformes; family Acanthizidae; genus Mohoua; species Mohoua ochrocephala. Next base: position 742,411 of record VZTA01027640.1, read on the forward strand.
CTAATATTCTCCTTCTGACAGCAAAAAATACTGGACATCACGAGAAGAGTACCAAAAAAATGCCTAGTGATGCATTCCCAGCATATTTATGACTCAAAGACTTCTGGAATAAGCAGTGGGACTTCGTATTCAGGGACTTCTGGTGGTGTCTTTTTATTTGTCAATTTTTTTTTCAATGGATTTCACACACATTTTTAACATAACACATCCTGTGACAGGGAGTTCCACAGATTAATTACTCACTCTCAGAGAGGTTTGTCCTTGAACCTGCCATCTCCTAATTAGTTATGACGCTCCTTATTTATGATGTTGAACAAGACAGTGAATAATCAGCCTTTTTCCACCTTTGCCACGCCACTAGGTCGAGGTTTTGGTGGGGTTTTTTCAGATTTTTAACGTATCTCCACACTGCTTCCCCTGACTCCTATTGTCATGGACTAGGGAAGGAAGAAAGAAGAAATGAAGGAAAAGAGGGTGAAAATGGGAAAAAAGAACTACTTAGGAGCCTGAACCAAGAAGGAGGGAATGCAGTGCTCGGGATGCTTGCATCTCTGTCTGGGGCAGAGAGTAAGAGCAGGAAAATAGGCTGGGCCCAAACACAGAGGAAGGAGAGTGGAAATCCCCAGATGGCAGGAACAGGTGACAGCTCCAGGCAAGACCCTCTGTCTTGTTTTGATGATACAGGTATTGAGATTCAGAAGGAATTTTGGCCATCAGAACTTGGCTGGAAGCTCCACACTCTCTCTCTTCCTTCCTTTCTTCCGTATATGCCAGGTCTGTGATTTAATGAAAAAAATCGAGTTTTAAATTCCTTAACATCTGGGCGTACACAGGCAGGTTTTACTTCCTTTGTATCCCTGCAGTCCCACTAATATTTCAGCCCCTGAGAACCTGAGATCATCGTTTGGCTTCAAGGAAATTCGATGTGCTGAAGCACACTAAGGAGATACCCCATCTTTTCTCACCACTGGAGGGAACATTTTTGCCCTAGCTGGACAAAGAACTTGGGTGTCATTAAGATAAAATAGATTATGGAGAATTTGATATACGTGTAAATGCTCCCAGATATTTAATCAATGGGGAAGCAGTGGAACAGGTTTGGGCAGCCTACAGGTTGATGACCTGTTCTGATAAAACCTGGCTGGACTATTGAAGTCATTCAATATCCATCCCTGCTGCAGTTTCTCATGGCCAGCTACTTCCTGATTTTATTACCTTTTAACTTGCCACCCTCACACAGGCTACTGCAATAGGATATAAGAAAGTAATCTGAAAGCAACATTGAAGTTTTACCTATACAAAAAGACCCCCAGAAAACCTCAACAAAAACCAATCCTCCCAAAAAATGCTCAAAAAACCCCCAACAACAAAACCAAACCATTATACATCCAGATTGGGATGGAGAGGAGGAAACTGCAGGAAATATTGGCTATGAGTTGTACTATATGCACAGACATGAAATCTTGGCTGCCCACTTCTATGAGCTAAAAGGTTGGATAGTAACAGTGCTCTAGAAAAGATTGAACCCTGGGGCTTACTGTGAGGCAGTGATGGATTTAATGAGCTGGGTGTGTCTAGAGGGAATGAAGGAGATTCTTCTCAGGACGTGCCTGCACTTGAAACTGTGTGGGGTTTCTGCATCTCTGTGAAATGATTTGAAAAAACTATTGTGTGATCAATGACACACACACACCTCCTCACAACACTGCCCTGCACACGGGATACTCGCATTTCTGTCCTTACAGCTCCTCCTGCAAACACGACAGGCTTTTGAGGAGCTTGGTTTAATTTCTCATCTTGCTCAAACTCCTTTAGCGTTTTGCGCTATTTACCACATGTTCAGCTGTGAAGCATTTCATCCCTTTCCTGTTGCAAATAGAAAGAAACCTGGCAGATTAGCGTGCAACTGAAACAAAAATGCCCCGTGGAAAGGCTAATGCTATGGGTTTGCCTCTGAGCAGCAGGCTGCATTAAAAAGCACATTTCCATTTACGCAATAGAAGATTTTGTTAGTCAATAAATCCCTGCAATCTCAGAGGAAAGAATTAATCTTACATAATTGGAGTTTTGTTTCAGGAAATGAATTTATACTAAGAGATTCAATCTCTTAATTAAAAAGATTTAGTGTGTTTGTGTTTCACTTAGCAGTTTTATTTGTTCTTTAATTTGCAGGAGTCCATACTGGGAAATAATTGAATGAAAATGCCAAGAGGAAAGGGATGTGCATACCAGGTCTGCGTGCAGACAAGAACCAGGATCTCTTGAGCTATGCTACTAGTTTTGACTCTTAAAGACCTCAGAAAATCTCTGCACATGGCAGTTCTTTGTGTGTAAAATGAAATTCAGCAGTGGGTTATCTCACAAGGCTGCTGTTAGTGCCGCAATCCAACGAAGGAGCAGTTCGTAAATGCACTGCTGGTATTACCAATGTAACAAAATCAAAGAGAGCAGGATAAGATTTCACGGATGGGAAAGACTGCCTTTAACAAGAGCCTTTTTCAAATGTCTTCCTCTCCTGACAAAAGATGAGGAAATTACTTGTAAATGCATTAAATTGTATTACATGAGGGAAAAAAACCAAGCTGCCATCTTTATATTCTGCCAAGAGGAGAAAACCAGCATTGAGCTGGTACAAAAATGTTTGTATATTGAGAGTGATCCTGCCTCGAGCTTGAGTCCCAGTGTGGGAATTTTGTTTGCAAAAGAGCTGCTGGGGTTGTTCTGCAAAGGCCATCCAAGCCTACGGACTCCCCTGCCCTTCCCAGGAGCTCTGGCTGCTTGGCTTACTCTTTGTGGCTGTGAAGCCTGAAAAGAGTTCACAGAGGAGCAACAGGATCAGAATTCCCCTCTCACTTTTTGTTACTGAAAAAGAAAAGGGTTTGATCCAGTCCTCTAAAAACTGAACTGGACCACAAACAAACCCATGTTAGACTCACAAAACCATTGCCTTCCCAACTACCGGAATTAAAATTACTAAACTTGCTGTTTTAAACCAAATATAGCCAAATATCTTTCAGACCTAATTAAAAATTACTCTGGAACTATCATTTGCTATGACTTAAGTAAGTATTCCATAGGTTTGACTTTAGCTTCCATTGAAAACTGATGTAAGGAACCCTCGCCCATGGACACAGGCACATATTTCATCCAACCCACCACTACCCGTTCCAGGTCGTGCTGATTAATGCTTTTCACATAAACACACTTCTTATTTCAAATGTTAATGCCTGCTTAGTGCAAGGTGAAAGTCTATCCAACGATAGAATCCCTTAAGAGTGTTAATTAAACAGGACAATAATAATCCACTGGTGATTTATAGTGAGGTGGATTACTAGTGCGTAGTGGTTGGTCTGATAGGCATTTATTGCCTACTTAACCATTTAAGTATAACAAAAAAAAAATCATTGTGGGACAAAAGGTGATGAATGTTTCTGCTAAAACAGTCCATTAAGATGATTCATTAACATTACAAAGAGGTCTGCAGCCTGTGTGCCACTCGGAGCCTTTAAAAGTCTGGGAAAGTGAGAGGCATTACCATAGGAAATGCTTTATGCTAAACGTGCGCTGATAGAATCTAAAGTCCACTTTCTGCAGATAACATCACTTTTTACATTTTGCACTACAAGGTCTGAGGACGCTTTGTACTTCTCAATTCCTCGAGAATGTATCTTCCTAACAGAGGAGAGGAGCAATAAAAGTCCCAATGCTCTGGCATACATTCGCGTCCCTCACACTTCCCTTTGAACTGATGGGCCTGGAATGCTGAATCGCTGGTTACACCACTGCGGAATGACATGGGAGCCATGAGTTATAGTCACAACAGCTACAGCTTTATTAAATGCACACCAAATAAAGCTCCTATAATGATCTTTTCAGGTCAAATAACAGCAGATGCCTGCTGTGTAGCAGCAAGGCGGTGTACCAGCCCCAACTGCAGCAGGAATTGTAGGAGGGTTAAATCAGCGTGTAAATGTATCCAAAACAGCAAAATAAAGTCTTTGGTATTTTCCTAACAAATTATTCCCTGAAAGTGGAGCTAACGAAGCTTGGTTCTTTATGGATTTATGTTGCAGCTCTTACACCTCCCTCTTGCAATAACCCCACTTGTCCTCCACCATATCCCACTCCAATCTCTCCAGCCCCCTTCACCACTCCAAGCTCTCACCTCCCCCCTGCAAGAACATGCAGGCTCCCTTATTCCCCGGGGAATGCCCTAGCATGCCTTGGCATCTTCTCCTAGCCATTCCTTGACTTTTGTTTCTGATTTGGCAGCTGAATGAAGCAGTGTTTTCACCAAGGAATATCAGAGCAATGTGCAAATCAGTCGAGAGTCTTGCTGCTGTCAAACACAATGAACAATTGCTGAACTCTCCCTTCTTCCTCAGTGGGAGCATTAATACGGATTCCTTCCTCTCCTTAGGTGCTAATTCTTGCAAAACTGGTAAGGACAACTGGTAAGTGTCTCCAGATCATCTACATAACCTGTGACAAATGTGTCAGCATCTTGGAAACTGGGTCAGACAAATAATTAGATTGTGTAAGTGATTTCCCTAGGGAACCAGACTAAGAGGTGTGATAGGATCTGCGCTGACCAGAAGTCAGTAGAATCTTGTTTATAGTGTGTGCAGCACCTGTCCAGACTACCTGCATGGTCTCAGAAACAAGCTGGACCAGGTTCTAGGAGCACAACAAGACACTTGCACCAGACCTCATAAATTCTGCCTCTCGGTAGATAATTACCCTGTTTTATTTCTCAGTCAGCGAATTAGCACAGCTACACCAAATCCTGGGCTGGAGATGACTGAGACAGTTTTGTCGTCCCTGCATGGCATGAATTTTCACTGCTAGATACTTCAGTTAAAAGTGAAACATTACAGATGCTGAGTCTAGACAAGGGAATGGAGCTGAGGGACACATGTGACATCGAACACATCAAACGTAGCTCCCCTCAATACTGTTCAATATCTTCTAACTGCTTGGGGAGTTGGGCAAGCAACATTTAATGCCTGGTGCCAAATGTATTTCCACTTGATTCTTCTAGGAAACAAGGCACCGACTGTATTCATGATCTGATTCTGATTCTTTATTACAAAGTGTCCTGCACTGCACCGACCTCATCCACAGAAACGGGATAACTGTTTCCAAGCAGGGCCATTAACCCAGTAATCCAAAAACCAGTCCCAGACATGGTAAACATCTTTCAGATGAGCTGTGCTGATTAATGAATTGAGGCTGCTGAGGCGTGGGGCTGAGTGCTGTTGAAACATCGGCTCCCCACCTCTGCAAACACCTTTGGAGTCCCCTGGGACACTTGCAAGTCTAAGTTCTTAGTCAATAATGCCCGAGGGTGCCCAGCGCTGGGGAAGTGCCTCTGTGGGAGGATCAGGCCTGGGTGTAAGGCAGACGCAGGAAGGAAGGAATACAAAACAGTGGGAGGCTGGCAGGAGCACAGGCTAAACCAGAAAGAGAAGTTGAACACGTGTGTACAGTGGATTGATGAGATTCAGAGTGGGAGCAAGGATGAAAGGATGGGATTGAAACATCCCTGTTTGCAAAGCAAAGGAGGAGGGTTGAAATTTCACCCTTTCAACACGTTTGCTGATTTCCCCCCCATATACTGAATTTAACCTAATTTCAGTAATAGCTGAGAGACAATCAGCAACATCTTTTTATATTTTGCTCTAGATATTCCTTGCAAAGCTCCCACGAATTTACCTGCCAGATTTCATCACCCCAGACCACACTTCACTTATGATCTCTTCTTCAACCTACAAATATACTGAAGGTAAACACCTGACATTTGTCAAATACAGAGAAAGATCTCACCTCAGAAAAGCTGCTTGAGAATTTTTGGACAAAGTGCTTTTTTCCATCAGAAAATGCTAACTTGCAAAAAAAGTAGATGTTTTTTTAACTATGCTGATTTCCATGGAGATACAGTTAGGTGGGTTCAGATATTTCCATGAGAAAAATCTGTTCTGAATGAGAACGGAGTAGAAATGTGGGTGGTGCTTTATTAGACTCCCAAAGTCAGAATAATACCCAAACATGTGCTAGCACCCTACCAAACTCAACAGAACAACTGTCTCTTCTCCACGCAGCTACTTTATTTTGTTTTAAAAAAAAATAAAAATAAAATTCCCCAGGCTGAAGAGAAACTGCCTGATGAAACAGCTGGTGACTAAGTCTCACCTACCAAGCGCAGGACTCCAAGCAAGCTCTTTTTCAACCCACTACAGAGCCCAAATTTCAGTCCGACAAAAATAATGTTGAAAACATTATGTCAAATGTCTGCTCCAAATCCCATAAAGCACTCCTTGGACAGGGCCCAAGTAAATACCCTAGCCACTGGATGTTGGCTATTCTGGGATGTCTCATTCTTTCTATTCATGTTTTGTTTTTTAAATCATTCTGTGACAAATCTAAAACAAATGTCAAAACCGTTAATTTTTTTATACACTAGATTTTTTTTTTCAGTTTCTGGACAACTCTAATTCTCAGTGCACCACCCTTAACTCTTCGATTCATTTCTTCTCTTGTAACTTGGTCCAACTTGCTGGCCTTTAGAAGAGTGAGAGACACTTAGCTCTTGCACAGGGAAAATGAATTTGATTTGTGCACTCCGTATTGTCCTGTATCACTGGTTTTTAAAATTACTTCACAGGCCTTTGGGGCCCATGAGCTGCTTTTACAGGGATCCAAAAAGGTAAATAAGACACATTGCTTTGGCATGACATAAAGAATTGGCTGCCACCAAAGTCTGCAAATTAGAAAACATTAAAGATCGCTGCTTTATACAAATATACCTGTGTCCTACTGCTGCTAGGGTCGGTTGACAGCTTGCAATAAGCTTTTATTTGCACTGGGATAAAAAAACTATTAACATTATTAAAAACTAAGTGAATCACAACATTTTTTGGAAGAGACTAAGAAGAATGCTTTGGCTCAGGAGATACATGTATAACCAGATCCATCACTTTCAAGAGAAAGCAATTTTACAACAGTCAGAGTTAATATAAAGTTCATGTTGTTACTTTTTCCTCGTGTACCCACATGAAAACTGGAGAAAATTGTCATTTGACACACTTGTTTTTCATGATTCACAGTTATCACATCTCTGATGTGATCCCTAAGCATGAGAGGGGTTAATCAAAACACTAAATAAAATCTGCTTTACATGGCATTAAACACAGTTGGAAATCAGGTTTTTTTCTTATTAATTAATTCCCATAAACTTAGATAGATTCAGAAAACATGGTGTTTTTCCTGTCTAGCCACCTGGGCGTCTCAACCAGAAATTCTCTGAGGCAGCAAATTTTAGTCAGATTCAGTTAATATTTTGTTCTTAGAAATTCTCAGTAAAAACAGTCTCCAAATGTGTATTTTTGAGAAAAGATGTGACACAATGAATACTGTTCCTTCATGCTATCACTTTACAGTTACCATATTTAATCCTGAAAACTGGAGCTACCATGCTCTGGATGATGCCTACTTGTGTACAAGTAAGAAAAATAAAAACAGATTCATGGAAACACGGGCATGTGCTCACAGAGCTCGGCCGTGCTGCTGTGAAAACAGCATTTTCACAAAAGGCGGGGTCAGGTCTCAGCTGCTCTTACTCAGAACTGTCCTTTAACAGGAGCGTTTTCTCTCCCCCCATCACAACAACGCAGTCAAGAGACAATTCGGCTCTGCAGTTTATGAGCTCCCTCCATGGCCAAAGTGCTCTTCCATAAATACCAAATTTAGTAAATGGTAAATGCTCAGCTTTTTGTTCTTGCCTCAAGGCTTAGAAACAACTTGCAAATCCTCTCAATTCGCTTTGCGTCCCCATTCCTGCCATTAGACTCGCTAACAGTATCTTCCACAAAGATTCTTTTGTTTTACTCAGAATCTCTTAAAGATTTCTTTGACATTTCTCTTTCTCTCGGTATCCTGTCACAGGGCGCTGGACCTTCGTCCTGGGACTTACCCAAACCCCTCCTTTTTCCATGACGCACTGAAACCTTCCATCCCGCTCTTTTACAAAGGAAGTAAGTCACTATCCCTAATCAAAACCCCAAACCTTAAAGCTATGAACTGTTGAACTCTTCCCAGAAATGGCAGAGTGCCCTCACACCCCCATCACATCACGGAATTTTAAAGATGTTCCGAATATTGTTACTTTACTCCATGATTTAGCCTTTACTCAATATCTACTTCCTGTCTTAATGGACATTCTTCTCTCTTCTCCTTCCTCGATTCTTCCTATCTGTTTCCAAACAAAGCAGTAGCCCACGCTTTAAGTTAGAAATATCCTTTTTAAATCCGACAATAGAACACAAACTTCAACTTCTCTCAAAAGAAACTGACATTTCCGCTTGCAAATGTAGCCGGTGTAATTCCCAAATCATCCAAATTAGGGACTTTTGCCGTCTGACTTGTCATCATTTCCCGGTTACAGACAGTAAGATACTCCATAAACAGGTTTTTGTTGAAGGTCTCCTGTGCTGTTCTCCTCATGTATTCAGGACATGGAAATAGGGACAGGAATAATCAGGAAGTGATTCAAAATCTCCATCGCCCTCACCCGTGTGGGGACAGGCTGCCTGTGCCGCACGTATCCTGCGGTTACTCAGCTGGAAGAACAGGAGTTTGGTCCTGCGTGGTTTCAGTTTATCATCATAACTTCAGTTTCTGTAGGCATCAAACAGCTGAAACATTTTCCCTGCTCGTGATAAACGCGTTATTCACAAAGATGATTTTTATCCCCAAAACAAATGTGAGGATCTTTCTGGAATGTAAAAATCTTAATTTCTCTGGATTTTATATTTTCATGATCTTAGCAGATATCAACTTATCCCAAGGAAACAAGTTAAATTTTTGTCTGGAACTCTAAATAGTCTATTTTACAGATCCTTGATTTAAACAAACAAACAAACAAACAAACAAACAAACATACAAACTGCTTCCTTCTGCTCTTTCCCCGACAATCCAAATATTTAGTACTCTTTATAGGATGCTAACTGTGGAAATCCGTGCTTTTAAATTATGTTTTTGGGTGCCTTGAACAACAAAAACAACAGATTCTCTCTTGCGGTCAGACCACCAGAGCGGAGTAAAGTGCAGTAACTCTGAGAGTTTCTGCCCCATGTTCTGCTCTGCTTGTCCTTTTGAAAGGGGGCTCAATGAAGAGCCTTGTTGAGACCTCCGCTGGTGCCACTGTTTATAGAGGGGGTCATTAGGAACAGTTTAGTCAGAACAAAAGGGGTTTTGTTTCTATTGTCCCGCTTGCAGTTTGACGATGTCTTAACTGAAAAATTATCTTAATAGTCTAACAGTATATATTCGCCTATGGGGCTCAGACAACTGCAGAAAGGGCTTTGGATGAATGCTGAAAAGATGCACTTGACAAAGCCAACTCAGTGCACGCTGAGCACCACTTAGGAAACGCATTTTTTCTGCCTGAAAACTTAGAAGTGCCAGTCTCGGAAAGATAAACTCTTACAGCATTGCGCTTACAACTAGAGCACCCTCCGCAAAAGGGGCAGCAGTGACACCGAGCGCTCCGCACTCAGCCTCGGGGAGCCCGAGGAGGCTCCTGGGTGGGTGTAAACACGCACACCTCCATCTGCTCACACAGTGCTGCACCAACACGCACCAGCAGAGGAAACGGGCCCTTCCGATTATTTTAAAATCCTCCTGATAGATGATTTTGTGCTGCTAAACGTCTGGGAGATTGCTTCACGCAGCCCCTTGTAATGTGGCAAAACCTCCCGAGGCCGGGCCGGGAGCTGGAACCTTCCCCCAGCCCCGGAGAACTGAGGCCAAGCTGCGCTGCCCTGCTCGACTTGGGAGGGGATTTTTGTGGCCAGGGCTTTAGAGAGGCCAATGAATCTCCAGCTTCCATCTTGCTTCAGACTGGTTCAGAAACGCTGCTATAAATCACCGCAGATATAAAGAAAGTTATTTTAGAGGCAGAACCAGAGACAAAAAAATGCACATTGTGTCTCTGCAGCCCCATGCAGCTCGGAATTGGCAGCTCCAAACTTCCAATTGGAGTGGCTCTGATGTGTATTCAAAATAAACCGTGAAAATAATTGTTCCTATGGAAATGAAATATAAATAAAAGTAGGAGCGGAGACCATATAAGATATTGTTGGACCGAATTCTGTTTCCTGCTTATTTAAATGCACAAGATAAGCCTCAACAGGAGAGAAGCTGCGGGGTGCAGCTGTTGTATATAATCCTGCTTCCTACAGACCTGTAAAACCAGCAGTCTCCAAAGATCTCTCTGCTCCAGCAACACGAGTTTTATGATTCAGGGGCATGGTACATATGGTTTAGCATACACACCCCAATTTTCCATGCAACCTCCCCTGTTAGGATTACTAATACTTGTGGCATGAGTAGTTTGTACAGCAGCTGTGCAAGGGTTATGCAAGCATTTATGTACACATTTGAATAAAGGCACAAAATAATGGTTCTTTTGAGGTATTGCTCTGCACCTGCCTGGAGAGAGAAAGTAAAGCCATCCAAATTCATCCCATTGCTTTTGCAGGTCAGGATCAGTTATTTTGTTCCCTTTTTGGGGAAAAAAAAAAAAGTTTTATACGGTTTTTGTTCAGCATAAAAATAGCAAACATCTCTGCCTTTAGTGAATGCAAACAGCAGCAAACTGAAAAAGATAAAAATGTATGCTAATAAGAAGAATCCTGAATGTCTGTAAGAGCAAAGATCACCATTTATTGTCAGAAAATGTCACAACTAAGCAGATTTTCAGAGGCACATTTCCAAGGTGCTGCAGCACGACTCCAATCTGCTCCCAGCAGTGACGTCGGAGCTCGTGCCCAGCATAGCTTTTCACAAATATTAGCCCGAGATCTCAGACGTTCAGATTACAATGTTACCAGTGAAGGAAATACCTGGGCTTGTGCCAAAAGTGTCAACCAAATCAAGTGTGCACACAATAATTTAATAGTACCAAATTAAATTCAGTTTCCTTCGGGCTGCTTTGGCAATATTGGAGCCTGCATTAAGCAATACTCCTATACTGTAGCTGTGCTGCAGAAATACATTAGTTCCATGAAGTTTAAAGACGTTACTGAGGCATGCTGGTGTTTATATGCACGCTCATAGCAATATACAAACGTATATCAAAAATGTAGCACGGGCCGATATACGAATTGTATCTAAATGTGCGATAAATGTAGCACTGCGAAAGTTTCAGTGGCGTGAACCCACGTCTAATGTTCTCTGAAGTCAATAGCAATCAAAGGATCCCTGTGGAGATCCAGTTTTATGAAGTGAAGGGCTGAACTGTGAGGGACTGAACTCTGTCCGCCTTCCCTGGTTGATGAACGTTAAATTCAGCGCCACAGTCCCATTTCATAAATCCTAAAATTCTATTTTAGCTTTCACTGGCATCCCTAGAAGTGATACTGCCTTTTTCACACCCCAAAACACAGATCTCATTTCTGACTCTCCTCTGATCAGCAGCACTGAGAATCAATACTTAATTTTTATAACATGACCGGTATTGCCCAACGCAGCACAGCCTAACCCAGATCTGTTCCAATTCCTGGATTAGAGCTAATATAATGGCTTTATCCATAAAGTGATTAACTTCGTGTCGGTGAATATGTTCCCAGTAATAAAGCTGGGGAGATGAATAGAAGCTTTTGATAAGAATGATCCAATACAGCGTAAAAAATACGTGAGCTAATTATCCATTCTAATACAAATCATAATGCTATTATTTTTGCTGTATAAGTGTTTTTCATGCAAAGGGCATGGACAAACAGTTCAAAATTCCCCAAACACATGCTATTTTAGTGGGACTATTTGGAAGGAGAAAAAAGTTTGCTATAATTTAGGACTTGCACTTTGTTCAAGACAAATGAGAGAAGATGCAAAACAGAATGGGAAAGAACCATGGTTAAAGTTAAAAGGAGGAGATCAAAGTAGGAAGACAAGGAGCTTGAAACTGAATCAGCAGAAAAGAGGGAAAAATGCTTTGTGTCTGATTTTTGAAAAGCCATTAAATGACTTTCTGAGCAGAACCCACACTTTTTACTGCCCTTTTACTAAAACTGAATGCAAATGGCCAAATTCTGCCACTGGCATTTGCCTCAGATGGGTACATGAGGACGACAAACAAATTCACCAAGCACAAACCTGCACATTTTTGTCCATTTCTTGTTTTTTAATCAGCCCCTTTATTTATCTCCTGGGTACATGCTTTCGAATATACTGACTTCCACACAAACAAAAGAAATGGTAGTGGTTGGTACTCAGCTCGGGTAAGAGCGTGCCCACAAAGCTCACGGAGATCAAAACGTTACTCCATTGGTAATGCGGCTTGTGCAGAACCCCAGAAACATTGGGAGTTTGTTTTTATAGAAATTATCTGAAGCAGCAAGTGCCAACAAACAGGGATTACTTCATCACGAGCATTTAGTTTTCCTTCGCGAGAAGAGGAGGATACACAAAAGGAGTAGAGTAGAGTAAGAGGAAAAACTGGTTCCTTAATTGATCCAGGAAGGAGGAGGAAAAAGACAGTGACATGAAGGTGCCAATATTTCAGCAAGCTGTGTGGAACTGATCCTACAGGAAGCAGGATAGGGTTTACACAGCAGGCAGGAAAGGAGGGAAGAGAAAGACGTTGTCCATGAGAAAAGGTACAAACTGGATTGCCTTTCTGTTTGAAAGGTATTTGAAATTCAAGCTCAGATCTGAGGGCTGAACCAGGGCAGTTTGAGCTGCATCATCCTTTAATGCATCCAGCAGAATAAATGCTGCCCTTTGTTGTGTCCCGAAGCAAGATGAAGGCAAGAGCTGGGGACTTCACATCAAAAAGTTATTCTTTAACAAATTCACTTTCTCATCCCAGGCTGCTGGAGTGGTTTTGTTAGGCTGCTCTAAGTACCCCCATTGCAAACTGCCACGCATTTATTAAAAGCTGTACTGGTGCAGCAGGGTCATAGAAAATACTGTATGAAAGGGAAAACTTTCCCAACTGTTCCTAAAAAAGCGCGGGATACAGTTGCAACATTGCCTCTCTTTTAAGAGTATATCCTGCATTAAATCAGAATGTAGCTAAATGTGGCCTAACCCAGAGCACTCAAACAGACAAAATGAGAAGGAAATAGATTCAAACATCACTTTTTCAAGAAATTTGTCAAATCAAAGGTTCCAAGGTTTACTTTTTGTCCTCTGCTCCTTCTCCAATGACACCTATAGCTCCAAGAGCAGCTACCTAAGGTGTTAACGAGTGAGCAGAGAAACCTCCCACACTTTTCCTTTCCTTTCTCTCAGAGCCTGTTGCCATTCCAGAGCACAACACTGACCTGAAGTTCAGTCAGTTTGTAAATGGCAGCTACAAGCAACTCAAGTACAAGTCATGTAGGCAGCAGAGACACCTGCTCTCCAGTCCACTGTTCCATCCTTGCAGACTTTTTAATCTCATATCCATGCCAAAGGCAAGGCTGCTTGTCCTACTGCTGCTTGATGAAAGGCCAACACTCACAGCTCTGCAAAAACAGTCTACAAAGGAAAAAAAAAAAAGGAAGAGAAATCGAGTTGACTGCAGCTGAAAGGGAGAGCAGAGAGATCCCGAATCATCTGTCTGCCCTTCCTGCAGCAGCCCGACCCAGACACCCTCTCCTTGCCCCCAGCTGTGCATTCCTGTGGCCTCCCTCGTTCCACCACAACACGGAGTCAGGCAGAACAAGGAGCTGATCCAGCAGAAAATTATTTTCGGCAGAAACGAATACACAAATGGTTAAAAAACACAATCTTTTTTAAACAGAATCAGCTTCCTGGCCTGTGTGCAAGTGTTGGTACCGGCATTGGAGAGGGGTGGGGCTGCACAGCTGAAGGTCCAGGCTGGGGTGGGATGAGAAAACAAACATCTTTCTCAGGGGGAGCCTGGCTTTAAATCAGCTTAAATTGATCTAGAAACCACACCCTCGGCAAGAAAGAAATTTAGGCAAATACGTGCCTGGTGAAGAGCAGGTTAGTGCTGCTCCTCAGGAAGTACAAAAGATGCTGGAGAGTTTGATCTTAACTGGGCAGCCAAAATTCAACTGCTCTGGTGTTTCCATCAGTGGGGAGCACTGGGAAGGCAGCTCCAGGGGCGATTTTTGAGCAGCCCCATTAGCACCAGTGAGTGCAGCAAGTGCTCTCATGATACCTAAGGTGGATGTGGCTTCACAACCTCTCTGTCCCCTCCATTCTCCCAGAGCTTGAGCCATTCCTAAACCTGTGTTAGGTCTGAGCTAAGGGTTTAACGCTGGTTCCACCACTATTTCAATGGTGCCATGAGTCATTTCGATGTGATGCCTCAGTTTCCCTGTTATTAAGAGGTGCACATGCATGCACACGAACACACCAAATCATTCCTCATGTTTCCCATGCAGCTTTTTGACTGGCTACCTGCTGTCCACGCCAGGAATTCAAACATAGAGAACTAAAAGAAGTGCTGAATATTAGTTTGCAAAACAGTTGCAGGATCTGGTGCTGGATACCACCAGATATTGCTCATCTGCAAATATTAGATGAACAATCTATCAAAAAACACCCCCAAAAATGCTGACCTCCTTTGTCCTCCACCCCTCTCCTTCCTCCTTTGCCCAAGAAATGAATCTTAATGTCAGCATAAACTTAATGTACATAGGTATGGTTTCTGAAGTTACCTCAGGCTGGATTCAGTGACCCAAATGGACCATCCTGGCTTCCCCTTCTTCCCAAGTAAGATTTGGGAAGCATTAGTTTACAGTTGTTATCCGGGATTATTATTATTATGATTATTAATTACTGGGCTGATTGGGACTGGGGCTCCACTACTGTAGATGTTGCACCCACCGAGTTAAAAAAGTCACCGCTTGAAGAAGGTGACAATCCATTTCAAGGCACTATCCCACAAAGGCACACACCAGCGAGCAGAAGGAAAGGGGAAAGCAAGGGTGCAGGGTAATGGAATGGCATTAACCACCCGTGGGCACAGGTTGATAGTTTCATTCCAAGTACATGTTCCTGGTTTTGCCATTCTTAGAGAATATCTCCCCCTTCGGATTTCTAACGCTTCTCCATTAACTCTCCCCACTGCCGGCTGGAAAAAGTGACCCGGGGCTCTGTGCACAGAGACATACATACGTGTCTCTGTATGTGAATATATAATCATCACGTTTTAAATTGTTTAATGGTGTTGGTTTTGTCACGGACAGTCTCTTCTAATTTGTACTTCTTTAAAAAAAAAAAAGAGTAGGCAGGGAAAAAAGTGTGTACGCGTGCTTGTGCAGACAGCCGATGTACTCGCATCTATAAAGTCTGTGGGAGTTTGGGCCCCTTCCTTATACATAAACCGCCCTCCCTCCTGGGGTGTCTTCTCCTTAATGACGTTCACGGTAATTTAGGCGCTCGGGACCGGCTCAGCCTCTCGCCGAGCCCGCAGCCTCCACAAACATCCTGAAAAGCAACCTGAGCAGACGTCCCTCCTCGAGGCAGTTCCAGGGATTTTCTCTCCCGAGCGGTTTGGAGCGGGCGAGCGAGAGAGAGCGCTTGGGT